>JAQFZG010005096.1:0-10825 GCA_034695465.1 Entomobrya nicoleti
AGTTTGATCACAATACGTTTATCTATCGATTGGTGCAATAAAAAAATTCGCCCATTTAAAATGTATGTAACCGTCAATTCACCGTTACTCCTGTACCGTTAAACCGATTTGGCTGAAAATGTCTAGCGACTGACCCCTTGGCCTGAGGAGTCTGTGTGACAAGTTTGAAGAGAATCGGTTGAAGGGTTTCCAAGTTAGAGCGACCACAGACAGACAGACGGACAGACAAACAAACTAAAATTATAACTAAGATTTCATCTTCGTAATAATGAATGTGGAATATATGTATGTACTCGTGTATAACGTCTAATCATGCTAACATTCCAACATTTTCATGACAAAAAAAATATATATACATGAAATTTTTATATGATTAGCATGAAATAGGATTTTTGGGGTAATTTTTCTATTTGCCAAGTTTGATAGTTGTGTAACGCTTTTGAAGTTTTTGTATCGATGGCATACTTTTCCGCGATATTTTATTAACATTGTTATTTTGTTATAAGAAAACAGCTTTGACTAATCATGTGTGTGTTGTGTTATGAGCCTTTCATACATTAACGTTTAAAGGCATAAAAGCCTCTAAATTATTCTAAATTATTATAGAATCCGATTCTGAAATCGATTTTACTCGAAATTTTTAAATATTGGCTATGCGGATTATTTTTCACCAGGTGGCGCTGTTTTCCATAAAAACTTTACATTTTGTAACTCCGGTCTTCGTTGATGGATTTTCATGATGCACAGCATTTTAAAATCAGCATCTAAAACTTTGTCTTGGTGCAAATTTGGATCGCACAAAATAAATAATATATTTTCGAAAAGCACGGTCAAGAAAATTATTCTTAGGTTTTAACTCAGTCGAAAATCGGACCATGTCACCGCTACGGCCCTATAGCAGGAAATACTCTATGTTCTGATATTGCATCAATACATCCTCAAATCATGAGTACTTGCTCCAAATATCTGATATCTGTAGTCATTTCTGAAATATGACCATTTTCCATATTATTCTTAGGTTTTGACTCAGAGTTTATGTATATTCTTGTAAATACGAATATTCGTTATCTAAAAGATATCGGACGTAGAAAGGACTTTTAAGTGTTATATTGTTATGGCTACTTTATTCTTTGATTAAAAAATGTTAAAAAGTGATATAACGCAAAGCAATATGTGAGGCACACAGCATAACAACAACCGAACGTAAGTAGGATACTGTAGTATAGACAGTAGTCGAGACTATATTTGATGACAATAAAAGAATACGTTAATTATAGAATATATGTAACCTTAATATATTTATAGTTAACGATAGACATTTTTACCCAGACCATATATATAAAATTCTTCTGTATTATCATTTACCAAAACGTGAATTGTGAACCGAAAGTGTTTTAGTTCATCTACCATTTATTACTAACAAGCAAATTTACAAGTATATCGGCAACAACATTTAGCCATTCAGGAAATGTACTTCTATTTACATTACAAAAGGGATATATTGATTTAACTGTAGCTTTAGAAAAGGATTGCGCTGTTTAATGCATAGCTGATTTTGTAGTTGTGACATTTAATACATTCCTTTTGTAAACTTTCCATGTACAATCAAGTTTATCAACAAGGTAATACTCTAAAAAACAGGTAAGCACCGGCAGAATAATTGCAACTCCGGCAAGTACACCGAAAGAATATGACATTGGCGAACCATTTTGTGACCATAAACCACCTCGTTTAATCACCACGAAACAAGCCCCAACTAAAACAATTATCATTACACCACTATGTGTTGCCATTCGGACGGTTGACACGACAACATTACAAAATCCAGTTACAACTTGAATGCATCTTTAAATCCATACGACATGGTCTTCTGAAAGATTTCCTAATCGTTTCGTTTTAAAGCCACCACCTAATCGATCTGGAGTGCACGTACCCGCTTCAATCCAAAATCGACACGTATGTACTGTTATTAGTACAATTAAAATAATATGCTCCGCTATTCCTATCAACTGAATAGCGCCTAGAAACTCTATTCCAAATATTAGCCATGTAGATGGAGATTTTGAGGAGATTTGTATTTCAAGTAAATTTTCAAATATACTGTGTATAGGATCTTGAGAGTGAAATAATGATACGCAAAACATTGGAGCAAGGCATGGTGGAAACCAACAAACAAACTTGACCAGTCTTTCCGTATATTTTGCTTCGCCGTAATTTTCTTTAACTTTAAAAAGTTTTTGAAGTTTGGTGTCCAAATCAAAAACTTGGTTGTAAGTTTCCATCATCTCATCCCTGTATTGTGTGCATAAGGAGCGCAAAGTCAAAAGTAAGTTTACGGTAATCCATACTATTCCACTTGTTAAAGCAAGCAAGTACTTTTTTCCAACACAGTTTCGGGGTTGAGGTGTACGTGCTTGTGTGTCTTCAGGTATTTCAAGACTTGTCCTAGTTGTGCTAATAAAATCTAAAAATAAAAGGATCTGGAAGAAATGTCCAAAGAAAGCCGAACTGTACCAGATCCAGTGTAAGTACATTGTTAATGGAACAAAACGTTTTGAGTTAGGATCCCAGTAAAAGCCTCCCGAAACTGTGTATTTTACAAGGAGACCTAGTCTTTCTGTTATGACGTATCTCATGGATTTTGTAAGCATTTTGGTTTAATGCGAGAAGAAAATTTATGGTTCAATTAAGGTTTTTCTTGCGTAAGCAGAAAAGTGTTGTACCATATCAGGGTAGCTTTTAAGTCAGAATGTTTGAAAGCAAAACAATGTTACAAAATTTAGCTATATCTAGTCAGCTTGCCCTCTGGGCGAATTTGATTCAATTAAGTGATTTTTCGAGAAAAAAACTGTGCTTTTGTTTCATTTAGTCCAACAACCAACAAAAACATTAAAAACCAGTATTTAAAATTTAAGGAAATTTAAAAAACTAGTATCTTTAGTTCAGCTCTTGTGTTGATATCCACAAAATAAAACGCTAAAAACATAGCTATTACCTAAATAAACTAAGATAACCTATAAGTGAACACTGAAATCATGAACTTTAATTTCCAGCGTTTAGCAAACTACATAAAAACATGTTAAGTAAAAAGAGTAAAATTGGTTCTGAAGTTATCGAGTATGTTATTTCTATTGAGGATTAAATTTCAAAGGAATCCATGTGCCGCAATTGAACAAACTACGTAGCAAAATTTAAGTGAATCTATTAACATGAAGTTCTGCCTTTGGGTATGTTTTTAAATTGTTTGGCAATTTATTTCAATTTTATCCAATTACATGTAATTAATTTTTTTAATGTTAAATTATGGCAACGTTTTTACTTAAAGTGTATAAAAGAATGGTAATAAAACGTAACAGGTTTGCTTTTTGAAATTGGAAAACTTTTGTAAACCTATGAATTGTTTTCGGATTGTTTAAAATAGTTTCTGACTAGTAACTGTAGAAATATTATTACACTGATATACGATATTTTTTAAATTCGTCATATAAGCGCTAAAAGTAGTCAGCTTCAAAGACACTTAAATCTAAATTTTATAGCAACCAGATATTAAATGTTTCATTAGTATTTTGTACCTTAAACTACCATTAAAGTTTTGGATGTGTGTAGGTTCATCATAACTAAATGTACTAGTTAAATATCTCATTAAAGTTTAACGATGGGTTTTAAACTGACCTAAAGTAAGCAATTATGAATTATTTAAAATTAAATCAGAGGAATTTGTAATGTAATCGCTTTTTTATACTACGTTTTGAGTAAAACACGAAATAATATAAAATGTTTGTCTTTTGCATCAGCTAGCATTTTGACCATATTTGCCGACATAATTAGTACTTCCTCTTCCATGTTTAGTTATTGTTTTTGTGATTTTGAAACTATTCTAAACAAGAGTTTCTATCCATTTAATCGTAGCAAAAATATTCAGCAACAACAAAAAAAGATTTTCCCCAGTCATTTTTTCCTGTATATTAAATGCATATCGATTTGGTAATAAGATTTGGAAGATATGTACGTCACTGCAAAATCACATTTTATTTGGTCTTACTGTTTTAACTTACAAAACAAAACGCAACAAAAACATGGGAAACGAAACTAATATGGTAAACTTATAGTTGGAACACGTGGAGTTATTGTAAAGCGTTTATACGAGGCAAAGCATATTCACTAATGTATGCAACTTATAAAAAATACTGCCTTAACGGAACTTTTCAAAACATTAAGACTTAAGCCTGTAACACATTGTTGTAATTTCTGTCTTCAGATACGGAATTAAGTTCAAGCAATAATTTAGATTTTCCGCATTTGGTTCAAGCATAACAATATTTTGTTATGCTTGTTATTATTTTAAGTACTGAAATAAAAACGGACAGTCTCCTGTTTTATATTCAATTATAATCATATCATTTCTAAAGCAATATCTAATAAATAGACACATAATCATTTTCATATGACGTGGGTAGTTATTTGTGCAGTACACTTATTCGGTATTGTCTACATTGAAAATATTCTTAACTTCTTTTGGATATCCAAAGTAAATAAGAATATCCTAGAAAATTCCAAAACATTTGTCCAAGGAAATGAAAATTGCTGAGTATTTCCTGGCAGTTATTTGTTTTCTCCATCAAGAAATACAAATTTGAAACATTTAAAAAGCAAGGATCAACAAATGGATATTCCTTCTTTTTGTTACAGCCGCAAAGGTATTGCGCATTGTGGACTACAAAGTCATTTCAAAGTCTAATGTTGAAACTTGCCACAAGACAGCCAAACTAAATCTTTGCACAATGATGCTTACTATCATTTTATCATCACCTGAAGAATATAGCATTCGGGGATTCTTCCCGGGTAAATATTCAACCTTCCTTGCTGCAGCGATAATCATTGAGAAGAAATATGACGATGGATTTAATATAGTTTACAAAAATAACACCAATGCAAAATTTGTTGTTTATTAACTAACAATTATTTTTTTGAAATGCTTATAATAACTTAGGTTTTCATCATCTGAATTCTCTTAAGCTAAAATTGAAAAGGCATGTTCTACAACTGACCAGATTTTCATGCAAATGGATATTTCCTTTTGCTTTTCCAATATCTTGTATGATTGCTCCTAGCTTACCAATCAACTCAGTTCAGATGTTTGATCGTATATTTGGTCTCTCCAGTTTGACCAACATTTTGTTGAAATATCTGGCAAGAGGGTTCACATTTGGTCTAAACTATATACTTTGGGAAATGGTGGCCACTATAAGATATCGGATAGTTGTAGACATGTTAATTGGCATCCTATCTTTACCATTTTGCCAAGAAATTGGACACAGGTATGCAAATGCAAAGACAATTATTTCCTATATTTTTTATAACTATATGTTTTTTCATATTTGGATATCCTAGAAAGCTCATGCATTGCGTCATGGAAGGAAAGAGTAGAAATATCGTAGGGCAGTGTCAAAAAATATCTCTAATCCGTTTCACTTCATCTTTTAGTTGAAAATTGTTAGAAGCAAAATAAAATCCAAGATTTGTAATATAAATGTTTTAAAAAATCAACAGCAAATGAAATGAAATGTAAAGCAAACTAAACACGAATAAGCTCATGTATTTACTTATACCAATAATAACTGTAATGATTAAAACCAGTTTAACAAATTATTATACAAATCCACCTAAATCTCAGTCACTACTATTTTAGAACTTCTTCTTCTAACTTGTATGTGTTTTTCATAATTTAATGAAGGAACGTTCGGCATTAAAGTCATTGTGTAGGCTCGATATTTCTTTGCTGCGTTTCACATCACCCCTCAACTATTTGGAGTTTAAATTGTTTAATCGTCAAATAAATTGATTGGTGCTTCTGATTTCAAAAGAAAGAATGCTTTGAAAATTAAATTATTTACGTTTTTGGAAGGCATATTTATTTCATAATTGTTTTATAGCTATTCGTCAGCGCGTTGCCTTACATAAAACTACATTTAAACAAACGTAGTCTTCAATTTTGAAGTGGCGTTTTCTCTATTTGTCCACTATACTCAAAATGAGGTTATCATAAATTCCAGATTTTCCATTAGGCAGACACGCTACGAAAAACAGATAAATATTTCTTGGTATTTTATGTAAACCTGAGCAAACGTTAGATATAAAACTAAGAATTCATTACAGCCAATTTAGTTATACATACATCCATTCATGAATTTTTAACTTGAATCACTTAAGAGCTTCATACCAGCTTCATATCAAACTCATGTGTTCGCTAAAAAGCCTGGAATTATGTAGGTTTATCAACAGTTAAATAATTAAGAATATATTACTCACCAAGCGAAAACTTCCATGCTACGTATGTTGGAGCTAAATACCTTATGTTCACTTTTGCTCAACCAGATAATATGCTTGGCTTAAAGCTAAGTTACTTATGTTGCCAGCCAAAATAAAAACACTCAGATGTCAAAACTTTTTTAATACGTGTTACCGTATATTTAATTTGTGGAGAACATAAAAAGCTTTATCAGCTTAGACCAGTTTGCAAAAGTTTGGCAAGCTAGACAAACCAAATATATACAAAGTTAAAGTTCGAGGCTTTCATATCAAATTCGATTGCCCAACATCAAGTCTAAAAATCGGGGCACTCTAATTTCTAATGAAAAATTTACGACAACTTACATGACCAACTAAAACTCCCATTAAAAAGTATAACTAAATAAATAACAACCACATTCGCCCATTTAATAATTAATGCCAACGTAAGTAGCATATATTCCAAGATTTAATAAGGACAAACACATACATGTATTGACACACTCGGTTTCATACACACATTCATTTTTTATAGTTTGCTTTTTTATGATTTTTGAACGTTTAGATAAAATAACCGTAGCTACTTGGACCATTACTATAAAGCTTGGCAAAGTACACAGGCCAAAAACCACAAACTGAATTATCACATTTAGGAACTAGCCATGCACAAGTTTCAAAGTGTTCCTGCCCTTCATCTTTACAATAAACTATTTCGTCACATGTCACCCATAGTGATTCGATGGTCAGCCTCTAAAGAACAATTTGAACTGCAGGGAAAGTTTTACACGGCTTATTGGAAATGGTGTTTTAATACATTTATTGTCGCTGGTTTGATTGGATTTGGATCGTGTATTGACGTGGTTGTCAACAGGGCTGAAGCTGGTAACTCCTTGGCCGTTATATCTTGTGGGTTTGCAAGTCTGTCTTGTCTCTACTGGGCAAGTGCTACCGTTTTGATTCGGAATAAGAAAGACATAGTTCGTGGGATTATTGATCTGAAGAATATTCTCAAGATTCTAGGTAATTTTTTACAAAGTTATTCGGAATTCCTAATTAATTTGGAGTTGAAAATATAATTAGAATTTTTACCTGTTTAGGACAATTGCCCAATAAAGGAAAAGTGAGAACTGGTGCAACTTACCGTTTGACATCTCTTACACTTCAGCTTGTTGTGCTAACACTTGTCCTTATTCCGTTCCCTTTGCCACCTTTATGTATTTGGGTAGGTTTGGATCCATTTTCTTACACTTTTCCAAAAATTATGTCAACTCTTCAAATCTGTGATTCTTCAAAACGTTCCACTTGTACATGTATCGTCCACATTATTGTGATTTTCTTTCGAGCCATTTGTGCAGTTATTTGTATAGCAGAAGCTTGTAGATTCTTCGCCATCCTGTTTTGCATGTTGATATACATACTCGAGCTAGTCGTTAGGTGTATAGAAGTCGTCAGCCATACTCATTTAGCACCTAATTGTGATTTTAACAGCTTATCATTTTTGAAGGCGTATACAGCTCTTCGAGTAGCGCACAAAGTTTTGTTTAATTCTCTCTGCTCATTTTTTGCTGTGATTTTGGGAGTTGGATTTTTTGTTATCCTGTCATGCATAGTTGCAGCTATACGGGCATACAGCATACTTCCTATTGAGGTTTATTGGTTAATGCCGTTAGCGTCAATGAATTATTTATCCTTTGTGGCTTTTGCACTCCCATTCGCTGTGAAGGTGTATAAGTCAAGTGAAGAAATGGTTCAAGCTAGGAAAGTCAAACTAAGTTACCATACAGGTATGCGAACTGCAGCGAAGTGGAAACTGGACAAAAGAGAAACTGCTGCAATTAAACCCATCGTGGTTTCTTGTGGTTGGTTTTTTGATCTTGAGAAAGGAGCGGAGTCTTCATATTTCGATAAGATTTTTCAGAGAACAGTTGACGGTCTTTTGATTCCAATGTAAACTGGATGAGGCGATAAAATATAATCTGGTAATTATTATTAAAATACTTTAGTAGAAATATTTTACCGGTTATGTTAAGATTTTACTTAAAACTTTAAGCTTGTAAATATTTAAATATATGTGTTATGGCTTTAACTTATGTTAAACTCAATAGTTTTCGTTTGCACTCTTAAGGCATATAATCGCTACTAGCGGTTTTTGTTTTATGCAATGAATTGTAGCTTAACAGAAAGATTTTACAAATTTTAATTTATATATATATATATATATATATATATATATATTCAAATTAATTCAAAATATGTTTATGAAAAATATTTGTGCGTACGTGTGTTTCGTTTTTACTATAATCGTTATATTATGTAACATTTTTACCATTTTAAAATTCGAAAACATTGTAAACGGTTAAATTTTTAATGTAATATTTCAAGTAGTTTCTGCAAAGTAACTGGAGAAATGGTATAACATTGTACTACATTCTACATTCAAAGCATACTAAATTCGTATTTGTTTGTGATTTGTCATATAAGCGCTAGTAGTAATGAGCTTTAAAGACACTTAAATTTAATTTTCAGAACAACTAAAAATCATTTGTTTCATCAGAGTTTTATACCTTAGAGTACCACCAACGTTTTAGATGTGTGTAAGTAAATGTTAACTAAATTTACTAATTAAACAGATAAATATGACAGTTGGGTTTACAATTCACGTGAAGTAAACAGTTATTTTATATTATTAAAATTAAAGTGAAAGGAATCTAGAATTTAACCGCTTCTTTATAATCGTTACCGGCCCCTTGCTAACATGTTAAATTTGCTAACAATCTTATTTGCCAACCCGACCTTTTGCTAACATTACGATTTGCCAACCTTTGAGATGCTAACACTGCATTTTGCCAACAATGAAAAATGCTAACAAGTAAAAAATAAGCAATGTATACTGAAGTAAAATTGGATTGGTTACAATACCAATCGAGGGACTAATGCTAACAATGCAAAATTGAAGTTAACACTG
Source organism: Entomobrya nicoleti (assembly GCA_034695465.1). NCBI lineage: Eukaryota > Metazoa > Arthropoda > Collembola > Entomobryomorpha > Entomobryidae > Entomobrya > Entomobrya nicoleti. Next base: position 9,254 of record JAQFZG010005096.1, read on the forward strand.
CTTGGGTATTTAATTTTAGTTGCTGTATTTGGGCTAGCCTATTACAACCTAAATCTCGTTTCAGTTTGGTTCAGCTGGTTAAAAAGCCAACCCTACTCTTACCACGATATGATTCAGCTAGTTTGGTCGGGTAAAAAAGCCAACCCAAATCTTGCCACGAGATGATTCAGCTGGTTTGATCGGGTTAACGACCAACCCAACTCCAAATTTTGAACAAATCGCTGAAAACATAACTTCGATGCAATCTGTATCTACATTTTTGCAGTTTTTCTTGACATTAAGCATGGCCATGTAAATTTCAGAAATCCGCGTGAGAGGGTATTCAATAATTTACGAAATTGCTTAAGAGCGACCGAAAGTTGGATGCGATGTGAACTAACAAAGTTCATGAGCCATGAAGCCGGTTGGCTATATTTTCCAAATTTTGAACAAATCTCTGAATACATAACTTTGATGCAATCTGTGTCTTCATTTTTGCAGTTTTGGTTAACATTAAGCATGGCCATGTAATTTTCAGAAATCCGCGTGAGAGGGTATTCAATAATTTGCGAAATTGCTTAAGAGCGACCGAAAGTTAGATGCGATAAGAACTAACAAAGTTCATGAGCCATGAAGCCGGTTGGCTATATTTTCCAAATTTTGAACAAATCCCTGCAAACATAACTTTGATGCAATCTGTGTCTTCATTTTTGCAGTTTTTCTTGACATTAAGCATGGCCGTGTAAATTTCAGAAATCCGCGCGAGAGGATATTCAATAATTTACGAATTTTCTTAAGAGCTACTGAAATTTGTATGCGATGTGAACCAACAGAATTCATGAGCCATGAAGCCGGTTGGCAATATTTTCCAAATTTTGAACAAATCTCTGAAAACAAATTGGTAAGCAAAACCAACAGAAAATAAGATAGACTCTTATTTTTAATAAATTTGAACAATCCAAAAGTGAAATAATATTTAATTCTTAGGCTGGCTTTTTATATACTTGATCGCTTATACCTATATCCTATTCTTACAATATGATTGTACATTCTGGTTGTTCATATAAGAGGTGTGTTTGGTTATGTCCAAAACTATATTCAATATTGAACTTTCCTTAGTCACACGATTAAAAACAAATTCTACTGTGGTGCGGTTAATATATACTTTGAGTACTAATTGTCGTCTCACTGTTGCATGTCCTAATGAAGTTATTTCCCAGAACTAATACATGAGTAAAAATGTCACCAACTGTTCAATTGTGAACATCTCAAACTGCAATGGTGTATCCTTGTCAATTGAGTAAAATGGACCAAATTCGGCTCGTACAGAACGACAAGATTTCAAGAACCTTTGACACCACCGACGCCTCCCGCGACTTGATTGTATCATTCCATTTTGAAATAAAATTATTCTCATATAACACTGTATTTCCTCAGATGACGCATACAAATCGGCGACGTAGCCAAATATGAAAATAGTAATCGGTACCAAATTCAAAGCACAAGTAAAGAACAACAAGTTAAATACAAATGGAATCCGGTCAGACAAACTGATGCAAACAAACAAGCTCAATATTTGGAATGCAATGACCA
>JAQFZG010005097.1:0-10825 GCA_034695465.1 Entomobrya nicoleti
CCTACCCCTTGGATTACGCATCTGGTTGCGCAGGTTCTATATACCTGTGTCAGCCAGCTCTTATTACATACATACAAACTAAGCCCTAATGTTCTAGACTCAGGATGATTAAATATGATAACGGAATAGAAAACCAAATATCTGGAACTTCATAAACTGCATTTGTTCCTGTCTCATCTTTCCCCAAAGGTTTATTTGTGTTCGTATATGCATTTGAGTGTAACTTATTCCACAAATACCTAAGTAAACAAATACATGTATTTTGTACTTTTTTCCACTGTATCTTTCAACTGGAATTGTTTTCAAGATGGCTTCTGAAAAATATTGCATTATTCATTTTTTAACAATTGTTAGCCAGAATACACGTGCGCCTATAATGGGTACATTCCAAGGAATTAATTTACAAATACTCGGTTACATTTCGTATCCTACTGAAGAAAGTTTGATCATTTATGCCAAAACCGAGACTTTTTTTGTTTTCATTTATGAATAGCATCAAACATTATACCTGATTTGCAAATTTTATTAATGATGACTCATTTATCTATTTGCTTAGAAATCATAATTTAACACTGACCATATGAACTAATCAATTATGTTCTATAGTGTTACGTTACTCGAAACATCAATGGATACGACAAACGTAATAAATTTTCAATTAGATGAGTTACAGTCAATAATGACTACATTAAATAACAATCCAAAGAAATAGGTACTCCGAAATTAATGAGACTCGAGAAAATACTATTCACAATAATTCATTATTATGAGCACAGATCATAAGTGTACACAGGTTTGTTTTTAAAGACATTTCTACAGAATGCAATCAAAAAATAGAAAGAACATTTTTTAAAGAAGCATTACAAGTGACCCTTTTTTACCGGTACTTAAAACCGAGAATGTTTTTTCTGATTATATTTTTTGTAGTTTACAAGTTTGGATATGAATCTTACACGTGCACTCGCATTACATGACTAAAAACTGTGTTGAATTTGTAACGATATAAATCAATGTTGGTTCACCAGGCTTCCTGATACAAAATATTTGCGAGCTTTTCCTGAAAGAAATTTCGTTATGTGTTTAGCCTATAAATACGGAAGTTCTCCAACATCTAATGATTTAGTGAGTAAAGTAAACAAACAATTAACTATACCAAGAGGAATTTTCGGATTGTAACAGTGGCTTTTTGTAGACTTTTCGTGTTCATGAAATTTATATTTTTCGAAGAAACCAACATAATTTTTGGTTTTGGTTCAGAGATTTTGGAAATAAAAAATAAGATATGTCATCAAATGGTATAAATTTTAATTTACTCTTAGGTAATCAATTCAATAGACGGGTGTGATGATGAGTGATGAGTTTTTTTATGTAAATACGTTCTTCATTTTGAAAGTCTTTCACGAGAACTTTTTTCAATGTTTTAATGAATTTGTTGTTCCCAAGTCGACAGTAACATACATACATGTTTTACAGTAAATCTAATACTAAAATATTTATGTATATACGAACATTAGACAAAATTGCGCAACCACGCGTTTTGTAAATGTTGATGTGCAAATATTTGTAAAGAACATTTCAATTTGATTAATATACACACGCGCTAAGGAACAATACCCAAATTTAGGAATCACAAAGTGAAAACAAGCGAGATTTATATTCAAACTAATAATGCTACACGGGTAATAAATGAAGTGCAATAATTGCGTATTACGTGAACTCATGTGTGCCAATTTTAATATTAAGCACATTGGCATAATCAACATTTACGGTTTTCGACAATTCCAATATCCGGTTTTTAAACGTTCATGTTTTTGTTGAATAAAATCAAGATATGTTGAACTTTTTACATTGCATTGCCAATTGAACAATAAATTCCTTGCAAAAATCTAAAAACCCGATGTTCCAGATTCATGATGATATAACTTTTGATGGAGTAGGAAAACAAATGTGCGGGACTTAATTTACTGCATTTGCAGTATGTTTCTGTTTATGAACCAAATTTTTGACTACCATCAAACATCACTCATTGTTCCTAGTATACAAATTATTTAATGAACACTAAAAAAATTACCTCTTTGCTTGGAAATCTCTTGGAACTCTATACTCAAATAGTATGTGAAATAACTATAGTGAAACTTGGTACATGCCCTTGTGCAAAATTCTCTGAAGTTCATTGAAATAAAAATGAATACCTATCTAATGAATAGATTTCAGTTCTAAGAAGCAGTGGAGATACGCACAAAACTAAAATATCTACTCAGCTCAAACTCAACTAAGACTGCGTAACGAAAGCCAAAAAAACCGGGGGCACCTAATCGGGTTTTTTTGATGCATAAATATACTAAATATAACCTTTTAATTGTAAAGCAGTGTCAACCCACATTTATTTCTGCACACTCACAAAAAAAGTTTTTCTATAATTTATGAGACTCAAGAAAATAATAATCGAGTCGTTCTTAAAATCAAACTTTCTTGAACTTTTTACAAACAAATAATAAAACGGTATAAAAAAATCATGTAATCATAATAATTTTGTTATACATGCTCAAGGTTTATTATCAAAGCCAAACATTTCTAAAAACTCAACTATTAATAACGTATGTATTTGTATTTTCAAGAAGCCTTACATGTGGTCCTCTATACCCTGCATTCAACCTGTTTTCCTATACCAACTTGAACAAGACAGACAGTGGTAAGTGGTTTCGCACGATACCCAGACTTATTATAAGTCAGGGGAATTTTTATTATTGCATTTTGCTGTTACAAGTTTTGACATGAATACAACACGTGCACTCAAATTACATAACTTCAGAATCCGTAACAATATTAAACCAATATTGGTTAACCAAGCATCATTTTAAATAAATGTGCAGACTTTTCTAAAAAAAACTTTGTTATGTGTTTATTTAAAAATGAACCTAATACAGAGTTTATGCAACATCTCCAAATTTAGTTAATAAAGCACGCATCCCAGTTACTTAACCAAGAAGAATTTTTGTAGACTTCTGGTAATCACACGTCTGATAACTTTCGTAGAAATAAAAAATAATACAAATAAATCGCGCTTTTTGATGCTTATGGAGTTTTCTGTGCAACACACTCTTATTAATATGTTCTGTAACGAAGTATATCGATAGATATGATAAAAATAATGAATAAACTTTCCTCTTGTTTTTGAAAGTACAGCGTTCTTAATCACCTAACCCGACATATTGTTTATTATAAGTTTACTTAAAAAGGAATATTACACAAATATGCCAAAGGCTAACAAAGTTATATGTGCACTCATTCAAGATATCAAAGAGTAAAAATCTTTAAAATTACAAAGTATACACGGAGACGTACATACTTTTTTCTCTGAAAGAAGAAACATGAACTGTTACTTTAGTTAATATGTTTACTAATTTATTACAAAATTTAACTGACACACACACACACATGAGGAATTTTTTTGCTGATGTATATGAACTGATATTTTATATTCAGTCAACCTTTCAAGGGAGAAATGGGATGGGTTAAAAAAAAGATTTAAAAAAATACTTACTGATTTTATTAAGGAGCAAAATTGAAGCCATAAAACCAGCTTTTGTTTTTATTTTATGTAGTGACGACTCCATCAAATTAAATGATAATTTACCCACAACCACTGTAATGAGACACGTGATTAAGTATAATGAACTGAACAAATTTTTTTAAAGGTAACCGCAATAAAACCAAAACAAATTGTAAAAATCATTTGCTGCTAAAACCAAAGCAGCAATTTAGACTGGAAATACAAATGATTTGTTTTTCTTGTATGCGTCCATAGTTTTCGTTAAGCTTTGATAGACAGAATTCAGTGGAATTTTACAAAAATGCAAGTAAATCGATTTAAATGAATTTAACTGCTCTATTTTCAATCCAAAACGTGTCTCTTGACTCAAATACACTCTTCCGGTACAAAGTTTTGAAGCAACTGCTTGATAACACTAACTTGAATCTGACAAAGACATATTTTAAACAAGGGAATTTGTAATAATGCATTCGTATTTGTTTGAAACTCAATGCCACCCAAAAAAATAAACAAGGTGATATATAACCTTAAATAAACAGAGTTTTTTAAGCAGCATTACATATCGCTATTGAAATATAATCCGATTGTGTTTATTATCAATTTACGAAACACAAACAGGATGCAGACAAATTCAACAAAAAGGAGGGCATTTGACTAAATCATACTTGATCAATGCAACCTCAAAACGAATGTATTGCACTTTATTTCGATCAGATGCATACAAAATCTTCTCGTGGAAATACTTTACGAGGAAATAATACAATAGCTCAAAATATTCTTAGGTTGAGATCAAAAATGTTTTCAGCTTGAACAATGAAACCATTTTAGAAGCATGTTTATTGTAAAGCAGAAAATTTATATGATAAAATATTATTTACACAATCGCAAAGAATTGCACCAATCCTTAGGACAAAAAAATTTGCTCATCTAAAATTTTCAGACAGTTGTGTTTTCAGCAAAAGTCAAAATTACCATCAAAACCAATTTCTTATTATTTATAACTTCATGTCCTAAATTCAGAAAAACGAGTACAATGAGTGGTACCTTTGTCTGGATTTTTCTCGTATGGGCAGCTTTCCGTTTGTATTGCTTGCTCATTCGAAATGCAATTGTCACTTTAGGCCAAAGTAAAATTTAACAAATAAATCAGATTTTATATAACACTTGCCTGTTTTTTAAGGTGTCCGGATGAAAGGATTTGGTGAACAAACAAAGTAAATGACTTCTAGATACGATGTCAATAAAAAAATACTAAAAATACGAGAATGCTAAAAAAAATCAGGTGTAACATCTTATCTGGACTTGTGGTTCCTTTGAAGTTATGCACCACCTTGTAAGAAAGGATATAAACGTAACATATTGCCAACTTTAATAATACCAAATAAAGGTGTTTACTTTGCCTCATTGAATAATGACTTAACTTTTATTCCTATACTCTTTATCACTGCACTCATGAAGTAACTCCAACCAGCGGAACTGAGGGTATACAAACGTTTTCACTCTCTCAGCAGAATTATTTATGACTTGTGAACTGCCAATTAAATTTCCTTTTCAGGGAACCTTTTTAAATTGCTTGAAATTCTTTTCCTATACAAAGCAGTTATACAATGGTTTACCCAGTGTTGAATTCTTTTCTAAATGCTCCACACTTTCTAAACACTGATTTGAAACGTAAGCTTAGCTCAAATATTTTATCAATTTATTATTGTGGCTCCATAGACAAATTTCTAAGCTACTTATGCTTATGCTAGCGGTTTTTTTTCCCGTCATGAACTTTTCATTATGTAAACGTTTGAGTTCAACATGTTATTGTATTTAAGTGGTGGGTAATACGAGTTATTCAACATGTAAATCCTTTTAAAGACATTCTGCTACGTTCAGCACTTTCACCAGAATATATTTTCATGCTATTTTCTAAAAAATATATACATGAACCAGCTCAAATACGTGAGGAAAAGGACATATTGTTACGTAAACTTGTTACGCAATTTGTGTCGCATGTCATTTGATATGCATGCAATGAAAATGCAACGAACAAGCATTCTCTTTCCAAATGTAGCTGTTTTCAACTTTAAGCAAAAGTTAAAAGAAACATGAAAGGACATAACTTACGTCCTGTATCCTCTATGTTCAGAATAGTAAATTTGGAAAAGAGGGAACTCCTGATATTTATCAGATTCTAAATTACATCTTAATAAGCTAAAAAAATATTTATCGTGAAAAAATATATGTACCACCTCCTTATTTAAAAAAAATCCCATTTGGAATTAGATTTTCAATGTAAATGTAATTTAAGCACTTTAGTTCATTACCCATCGTCTATATTACATTCATATCATTAGTAAAATCTTTTGATGATACCAGTTACACTAAAACAAAATTGACTTTTTTGATCTTTGGGGTCATAAAAGTTGGTTATATATAAGTTCGACTTGGCCCAGTTTCGAAAAAGCATTACAATGATTACATAAAAAGATTACATACGCTTTGAAGTAAGACGATAGGGTAACAGAGGTAACGTTATATTAAACCAATTTTCATAGAACCATTCAACCTCTTTAACAACCACCTTGGTTAATTAGTTGGACAACAAGAAAAGCAAACTGCCATCAAATCAAAGAAATCATAATGCAGCATGTATTTAGCATTGTGCAATGCTGTTAAATTAAGATATTATGATGTAACTGCAAGCAAGCAGAAATCACGTACGAAAGATCAAAATTGGTACTAGGAAGCACATTACAAAAATAATTGTTATGCAAGTCTTTGTCTAAGAGCTAATTAAATATATAAATTTACTTGGTTGGAAATGGTGAACCGTGCAATCGATACTATTGTGCAAGCTACAATTGAAGAATCCTCTTGCAAAAAGAGTGTTACAACTGTCACAACACCAAAAACTTCACTGTGAAACCGGGAAAACCAGATCACACATTTTTGTTCGTATTTAACTTATTTACTCGCTCACTAGATTTCCAACTTGATTCCCTGCCTTAAACTATATTCCTAAAGCTAACCTTCTAACTTTCTCTCTCGTACAAATAGGAGTATGTACACCAGCTAATCTCAAAAAATTGCAGGGTATAATAAAGGATCATCCCACAATGAAAACTTTTCACCAATACATATTCAGTAGTAGCATCTACTCATCATTTGAAATGTTTCCAATGCAGATTTATTTTATACCAAATTTGCAGCACAAATGAATTCCGTATTTTACCTTTAAAGTATAGTTATATGACGAAAATAAGGTTAAAATAGTCGGAATTTTATAAGCTACGCTTGTTCTTGTATTTTGCTTCTTAGAAAAGTTTAACGTTTGTTTTCATGTAAGCTTATAGATCAAAATAGCCTTTTCATTCATTTAAGTAATGCAACGTGTAAAACGTAAAATTTCTGTAAAGTCTACATTTCATATATCATTTCGACCTCTTAATTCTGAATAAATTTATACTGTTATTGTTGGAATTGTGGTAAATACATCAAATACGCTTGCATGAATAACGGTTACAACTCTTGGATAGAGTTTACACATTTCTCTTCAATTTTATATATTATTTATTTATGCAACTGACAGTACAGCTACCATAATCTTTTTGCAAGTCCATCCTTTGTCAGCTTTTGAAAGGTACTTGAGTTTTTGTCAGCTTCTTAGGAAACTGTTTACCTCATACAAATTTTTAAGCAAAAGCAAACCAAGAAAGTAGACCATTAGCTACATTGGAGTATTATTTTTTCAATGATTTACGCATTCTGAGTTATTGCACACTGTCAAGTCGTGTGTTCGTTACAGCAGTGATCCAACTGTAAACAATGCAAAAAGGGCTAACGTCGAATACTTTATTTCGGAAGTAAAATTTTAACGATTATTTAGTTGTCTCGAAGCAGAAAAAAACCGGAAGTAATATCTCCTAAACATCGATATGTAACAAATGCTTTAGGTAACATGTAACTCTGGAGTTAAGCTAAGTGAAATTAATTCTGAAGGAAACAAAAAATAATTACCATAATTAAATTCTTGCAGTAATTTTAGTTGGCATTCCCATATTTTAAAAAAATACGAAAAAAGTGTTCCATAGAAAAACAATTAGTTTAGTTGCAGTAAATTTTGCATAAAGTGTGATTTTCAATGGCACAAAGGATAGACGTTTTCAAAGAATTGTCTATTAGGAAGTATTGATATGGACTGAACTTTGTCTTAACTCACTTTATTATACATTTGTGTTACCTTGTCTTGACGTACAGTTTTTTGAAGCCACGCTTCTACATGAATGAATAAATATATCTAAAACAGATTAAACGTCTTTTTGCAATATTGCAGCAATGTGAACAGAATTAGTCAGCATTTATGTATGTCGCCCTTTAACCCGAACCCCTTGTGGCTTTTAGAAATATTGGACAAATATAAAAAGCGTAAATTGGTTGGGTTGTACCCACACAGTAAATTCTTTTTGATGTAATTCATTTGACCTTGTGCAACTCTGGCATCAACGTAGTTCTCTCGTAAATCTCGTTTAGTCGACAGTGTGAGTGTACAGCAATATACAAGAGTGATAGGATACATCAATCCTTCCTGGTTTTAATTCGGTAACAACTTTCAATAAGAAAGGAGCTTGTCTGGTGGGTTGCTCTCATCTACTCCAGTTTCCAGAAAAATATTTTTTTTGGGGGTGAAATAAGAAAACGATTTTAAATTTGTCTAAATGTGCGTGCGAAAAGTTTGAACGAACTACTTGTATAACTACACAAAGGAATTTGTATATATCATATCTGCATTCATCCAAGTTTTAAAATATGTTTCTCAATTCGAATTTTTATCGAAATTTTAATTAAAAAGCTGGACCAGCAAAACTAGCAAATCGTTAGGACGGGGAACAACTTTAGATATCAAACCATTCTGACTTTTAAGAAAATATTCATTTTCGAAGGCTATTCAAATTATTAAATTTAAACTTTAATTGCTCTATTAGAATACTTGCTTGATTTCTTTCACTACTTTTGCACTCAGAACAGAACAAAACCCAGTGATGTTAAAGCCATTTTACCAAGAATTTGGTATTATCAGCATAAATGGGTCACTGATTTTGAGTGAAGTACAAAAGGTAAAATTTGGCATTAATTCCGCACGCGCGGATGCCAATGTTACATAACAGTTTTAGGTTAAAACATTTCCGAAAAGTGCAAATTTCTGCTGATAGGAATTATTAAATCAAATACACTGCTTTGCACTTTACCTTCCAGTCTAAGTATTCCGTTCCGTAAAAGATTTCCGTTTACACTGTGAAATATATGTGATAATAGGTTTTGCGGAAAGCAGACCAATTTTTTACGCATACTTATAGTACATAATACATCCGATGCGTGTATGCATGTATCAGCCTTTTTTGCAGACTTATAACCTGTTTTTGTGCATTTTTTAAATAAATTTTAAGGTAATTAGCAGTCTACGAAATGGCTTCTACAAAACAAGCAAAGTGGCTGGGCTGATATTTTCTGCTTGGGTTATATCATGCTTGTGTAGTGTTAAACATGTAATATATTTTTTAATTGGCACTAATAAGATAAAAATTCATATAAAGAAATATAAAAAGAAATATCTAAATGCTAAACCCTTGTTAATTAACTAGATACGAAACCCATGTTAGTTAACTAGATGCTAAACCCATGTGAGTTTACTAGATGCTAAACCCATGTTAATTAACCAGATCGTAAACCCGTGTTGATTAACTAAATGCTAAACCCATGTTCATTAACTAGATGTTAAATCCGTGTTAATTACCTAAATGCTAAACCCGTGGTAATTACTTATATACTAAAACCAGAAATTAATTAAACTTAAATAATGAACCTTATGCTAAATCCCAATTTAATGAAATATATAATGAATCAAAAGCTAAACCACAAGTTATGTAATCTTAAGTGCTAAGCTTTATGCTAGATCCCAAGTTAATTAAATTCAAATGCTAAATCATGCTAACCACATTAAATAAACATTTAAATTCTAAGAAATACTAAACGCCTTTGCCAAACCCTATATTAAACCTCATGCCAATACCCTTGCTCATTGTATATTACATTCGTTTCTAGATCTTATGTGGTTTAGCATCGGGTTGGTTATGTTCATTTACAAGGACATGATTTTCCCCGTTTAGTATTTTTGTTCAAATTTATCGGTCTACATACAATTAACGGGCCACTTTCAACTAACCGCACCGCGGCACTTGTTTTAAACATAATTCTTTTACAAAACATGATATCAAATAGTCGGAAACTCATAAGTTGCATTTTCTTCATATCCGTAGTTTGGCCTGGTTTTTGAACAGTTCTCATTCAACCTATATCTTTTAATAATGATGCAATATGTAAATAAAACATTTGTATTGAGAACATTGCGAGTTTTGCAACAATCAACACAATTTAATAACATTTTGGATTCTGAAAACCTGTTTCTTAAAAGTATTTTTTTAGCAAATAAAGATGCACCTAACACACGTGAACAAATGATAGCTACATTTCTAAGATTTTTTTCATGTCATTTCTGAATTATTCCATTTGCATGCAAGCCTTAAAATCCTGTTACGAAATTAAGCCGTGTTTATCTTTCTTTAATAACCACAAACATCAAAGAAAAATCTAGAGTGTTTTCAATGGAACTCGGTTTATTGAGAAATCCAATTTTATATTAGCTCTCTTATCTATTTTTAACATATAAGTATTACATCTCATTAAACATAATATATTCTAGTCCTATATATATATATATATATATAATATATATATAGGACTTTGTTTCAAAATCAAGAGACATTACAAGTTAATACAATGACAAGAGTTCATAGTGGAGAATAAAAAGTAGTAAGATTGGATACATACATGAAAAGTACATACATTGTCATAATTTTTATTGATTTACAATTTATTGGCAAAAAATGATTTAGTCATTCATAAATCGGCTGCTCCCAACCTTCGCCCCTCGTCAATAGAGAAGCCGGCTCCGGAAACATCCCCGAAAAATTTAACTAATAATGATAGACTAGTTGGCAACATATAATTGATGCCCATTGGTTTCATGTCCAACAAGCAAAAGACGGCTCCACTCTCTGTAAAGTGAACTACATGTGAAGGCATGTGAATTATAGATAGTATTCAGCATCAAATTGTCACTAGAACACACTCTGGCCATGAGGGAATAACTTATATATATACTTATTCTACAAAATAAATGACTCACAAAATGTTTACTCAGACTTTAACTAAGTACTTTACAAATAT
>JAQFZG010005098.1:0-10824 GCA_034695465.1 Entomobrya nicoleti
AGACTTGAGATGCATAAATGCGTACTTTTGCTATTCATCCTCCTTGGATTGTGTTGAATCAAATGAACTGTGGTACAACGAGCTCGATTCACAAGCAGTTTAACTTAAGCAAAACCTATATTTTAAACAAGTTATGTGCAATTCTAGATTTTTAACCTGACGAAACCAAAAATACGTCGATAGGACTATCGACAACAATTTTCGTAGTTAAAACTACAACAACATCAAAACATTAGCAATTTTACGTCGATGCTTTACTGACTAATACTTTGATAAACATTCGGCGAAAGTGTAATGTAGTCCTAAGTCAAGACAAGAACAGTATTGTAATATATCAGTAGAAAAATATTATATTTCTAATAAATCTATTCAGACCAGAAAAACTCGATAGTAATCGCATCCTTAGTACGGAATTTAATTATCCAAAAAAATTAAGACTTTTTATTTTGTATGTAGTATTAAGACTTGAGATGCATAAATGCGTACTTTTGCTATTCATCCTCCTTGGATTGTGTTGAATCAAATGAACTGTGGTACAACGAGCTCGATTCACAAGCAGTTTAACTTAAGCAAAACCTATATTTTAAACAAGTTATGTGCAATTCTAGATTTTTAACCTGACGAAACCAAAAATACGTCGATAGGACTATCGACAACAATTTTCGTAGTTAAAACTACAACAACATCAAAACATTAGCAATTTTACGTCGATGCTTTACTGACTAATACTTTGATAAACATTCGGCGAAAGTGTAATGTAGTCCTAAGTCAAGACAAGAACAGTATTGTAAAATATCAGTAAAAAAATATTATATTTCTAATGAAATTATTCAGACCAGAAAGACTCGATGGTAACCACATCCTTAGTACGGAATTTAAACATCCAAAAAATTTAAGACTTTTAATTATGTATGCAGTAGTAAAACTTGAGATGCATAAATGCTTATTTTTAATATATATCATCCTCGGATTGTGTTGAATCAAATGAACTGTGGTACAACGAGATCGATTCACAAGCAGTTTAACTTAAGCAAAACCTATATTTTTCACAAGTTATTTGCAATTTGAGATTTTTAACCTGACGAAACCAAAAATACGTGAATAGGACTATCGACAACAATTTTCGTCGTTAAAACTGCAACAACATCAAAACATCAGCAATTTTACGTCGATGCTTTACTGACTAATACTTTGATAAACATTCGGCAAAAGTTTTATGTAGTCCTAAGTCAAGACAAGAACAGTATTGTAATATATCAGTAGAAAAATATTATATTTCTAATTAAATTATTCAGACCAGAAAAACTCGATAGTAATCACATCCTTAGTACGGAATTTAAACAAAAAAAAATTAAGACTTTTTATTTTGTATGTAGTAGTAAGACTTGAGATGCATAGATGCGTACTTTTGCAATTCATCCTCCTTGGATTGTGTTGGATCAAATGAACTGTGGTACAACGAGCTCGATTCACAAGCCGTTTAACTTAAGCAAAATCTATATTTTTCACAAGATATGTGCAAATCTAGACTTTTAATCACACTGAAAATACGTCGATTAAACTACTGACAATTTATTTTTCCTTTAAAACAGGAACGACATCAATGCATCGGCAATCATACGTCGACACTCGACTGACAAAACATCGTTGATAATCGTCAACATTTGCATGCGGTCTAAAATCAAAACAGAACAATATGATAATATTTTAGTAGATAAATGTTTTATTTCTAATTTCATTATTCAGACAAAAATACCCAACAGCAAACACATTTTTATTATGGAATTTAAATGTCCAAAACTATTTAGACTTTTCATTTTGTATGTAGTGCAAATATTTGAGATGCATAAATGCGTACCTTTGTTATTCGGCTTACGTGGATTGTGATGAATTAAACGAACTGTGGTACAAGAAGCTCGATTCACAAGCAGTTTAACTTATGTAAAGCCTATACTTTTCAAAAGATATGTGAAAATCTAGACTTTTAACCAGACGGAACAAAAAAAAACGCCGATTAAACTACTGACAAGAATTTTCGTCCTCAAATCAGCTCTAAATTTTTGTGCCCATTGTTGTTCCAAAATAAATCATGCAAGTGCAAATGTCATTATCATACGTCAAATTACAAGTCTCGCCAGCGAGAACAAGCGATTTCTAGAGAGGATGACGGAGGAACAAAGTGATAAATGTAATCGTGGTGGTGGTGGATCAGCTTTAATTTTATCAAATTTAAACAAAACATTTAACAGTAAATAAATTTTATAACAGTAAAGTCGAAGATTTGAACCGGCAATTGGTAAAAGTGTGAATGATTTTGAACGGCACTTTTGAGCTGCGTGTTGAAGCGAGTGAACCAAATTAGCATGAAATATTCCACTTGTTCCAATAGCTATTGTACCGAACCTCTAGAAATCTTGGAAATCCGACTAGGTGGAAATGATATTGGTAAGAAATATAAATTAAGTTTAATTTTTTTGAAACAAGTCATGTCAACCCATGAAGAAAACACGTAGATAAATCTGAATGATGACAAACCATGTCATGTACTGACATGTAATCTGATCTGACATGACATCCGTTATACATGTAACGGTTAAATGACCGCTACTCCACAACTATTGAGTTTAAGACCACGGTGTCTTGACAAAGTGTGATCACAATCCGTTTATTTATCGATTTTTGTGCAATAAAAAAATCGCCCATTTAAAAAGCAAGCCCATGTAACCGTCAATCCACCGCTACTCCTGCACCGTTAAACCGATTTGGCTGGTTAATGGTTAATGTAGCTTCATTAAGATGTTGACAGACATTCAGATACAAACAAATCTGCTCTTAATACTCTAACACCATAATAGTAAGATATACTGCCAAACAAAAAACATTTCATTGAGACGAACAATCAAGGAAAAAAACGATTTGTATTCGTCTATGTTACAGCAAGTTAAATTTGGTTTAAATGTAAAACTAGTACTGTAAGTATTATATAAAGAAGTGCTTTAAGTATAATGTACTGATTTTTAAAGTTCAGAAGTAAAAAATTCAATTTTATTTTTTTGTCCATTAATAAAGCAGGTAACTGTTTTTTTCTGTTTCTCTAAAACTCTTCAGTTTTACATTACAGTCTCTTGAGAAAGTTTGATGCCAATACTTCAATCTATAGATTTATGAAGGATTTTGCCCTTTAAAATAACATGTAACCGTTAATTGGCCGTTACTCCGGTGCCGTTAGTCCGATTTGGCTGAAAATTCATAGCGTTCTTACTTGTCCCACGAAGTACCTGTATACCAAATTTAAGGTCAATAGGTCAAAGCGTTTTTGAATTAGAGCGCTCACAGACAGAAATGATATACGAAATCAATAAAAAATACTAAAGCACTTCTTGACAAGTCATGTCATCCATGAAGAAAACACGTAGATAAATCTGAATGATGACAACTGACAACCCATGACATGTAATGACATGTAGTCTTAATCTGATATCGACATCTGTAATCCATGTAACCGTTAAATGTCAAGCGATTGACCCCTTGAATTGAGGAGTTTGTGCGCCAAGTTTAAAGAGAATCGGTTGAAGGATGTCCAAGTTAGAGCGCACACGGACGGACAGACGGACAAACAAACTAAAATTATAACTACGATAAATCGAGATTTATCTACGTAATAATTAATTCACTTTAACTTTGGACTTGATATGTAAAAGGGAGTGCGCTTATACGCAAAATATTGTGGAAAGTCGTCAATTCGCACAAATTGCATTGATATCAAATATTTTTAGCAGTCCATTTCCAAACAAACCGGATAAATACTCAGAATGTTTGCCAACTCATCCATAAAGTGGCCACATCCGCTACTGTAAATTCGTACCTAGTTATAAAAAAGGAAAAATATTTATTACGGTTAATTGAGAAGGTTAAGTCAAGCCAGTGAGTAAAAAGTTTTGGTATATATTGTCTCCACTATTTATCCATCGCGATAAAACTGTCTTTTGAGCAACTTACAGGTTGTGGCGAGCTTCTTGAGCGTTTTCACAAAAGCTGTTGTGATGTTCACATGATAAACCACATCAGCCGCCAAGATAACACAGCAATTAGCCACTTTATCGGTGAGATCCTTAGATCAGTGGCCAATATTGAGGAAGTCTACTGGTAGTCAGAATTGATTAACTGCTTATTGTGTACTTTGGCGTTAATTTCCAGTAGTTTCAGAATGGCAGGGTCGTCAATGTCTGAAAAATTAACATAATTAGTTTAACAATGCTCCAAATATAATTAGTTTAATTTAGATGAAACGTGATCTATTTAAGTTAAAAATATTAAAATAGTTTATTTCTATTATTTGTCGAGCAAACATTGAGGAGACAACTGACGTCAAATCTGTGCCAGTGCCCACCTCCAACACATGCTTATCTTGGAAATACTCATTTGTACAATGAAATACAAAGTCGGCCAAAAGAAAGGCTCCTCGCCAGACCGGCAAGCCCACCTTATCCAAGCTTGTCTAGTTCTCGTATTCTAAAACAAAATAATTATAAAACCGGTTTAAACTAATTAAATTATTTTCTAGTCAAAATGTACTGAATTTTAAATACCGATAAGCAAAGATAACTCCTTTAAGTCCAAATTATCCGCTTTCCTACGGAATATGAGATCCATCTACATCACTATCATTTTTTACTTGTTTATCACCATCACCACTTGCATTATCTTCCTTCTTCTTCGGCACGACCTCTTTGTTTTATAACATTATTTTTAAGATGCACAATTAAATGAGTAACTAGCCTCCTTACTCCTGAGACAGAATTAGATCGATGGGGGAAATGGGGCAATATGAGAATTTGCATGGTCGCTCATGTCAATCGAAGCTACGCTGGTCATCTTGACTTTGACAGTTGTTTGGGCAAGGAGCATAGAATGGAAATCTAGCTTTTTTCATACATCTTTAAATGCTATCATCATTTTTTTGGGATTAAATTGAGAATTATTTTAATCAAATATTTTTAAAAAATATCCGGCTTATTTAGCTGTGCACTGTACTACACAACGCGCTTACCTTCCTTAGCGATGCGATGAGTTTTACCGGAATGCAAATTGGAACTCCAAAAAGTAAACGGTGCAAATGTAAATGTCGTAATTACATGTCAATTTGAGTCAAAATTAAATTAAATGATGTAATAACTATTTTTTTTGCTTTTACATTATTTAGCTCAAGTAGCTCACTTCCTCTCCCGCTACTTGAATGAATCTGCATAAAATATTGAAAAATTCCAAACCTTCTTTTCTCTCGTTATCTCTGCACAAAAATACTTACTTCCGGTGGTGGTCCATTTTACGAACATAGAAAGGTGTTTTTAGTTTTGCTCAGCAGAGCAGAGGTGTAGAATATTAAGTGCCTCAGAACAAGTTATTATTTTATTTTTGGAAGTCTCTCAAGCGACAACTTCCAACATTCTCTGTAATCAACCAAGTTATTATTCCATCATTAATACTTTCTGACTAATTTGGAACTGCACTGCAATTAATTTTGATTGTCTTTAAAAAAAGTTGTTCCAAGCTAATTAAATAAGTTATTCTTCAGTTTTAATTTTTGTGATACTTTTGCACAATTTAATACAAATTTCCAAGCGATTATCCACACAGTTCAACTTTCTCCCCAGAAATCCAATTAGGTAGGTTAATTTTCTTGTAATCTTCATGCTCACAATTTTCAGGTGGATGACTTTTTCCATGATAATTAACTTGGATGATAATTAATTAGTAGTCCGAAAAAATCGTAATCATGTCATACTATCTTGTAGTCAACTAAGCCCAAAGTTTAACTAAAATTATGTAATAACTAATTTCTCTTAACTTAAATTATAATTTTAAAAATTAATTAATTGCGTATTTAATTTTTCTAGTGGAAAAAATAAATAGTCAATAAAAAGTTCACGTATTTAAAAATGATTGGGTGAAGTGCTTTATTTTTTTTAAAACATTTTACGATAATAGCTGGGTAATTAGTAAAAATTACTATAATTACTTATTCTACTATAAATACACCATCATTATTTCCTTTGACGAAGAAAAGGTTCCAATTTAAAACAAAATAACAATGAGGATTTAATAAATTACAGTTAAAATAACTACACTAATTAAAAATCTGCTAACTTGCTTTATAATTAATAACATTGATTTTACTTAATTAATTAATTACTTGAGAAAGTGTACGGTGTGACGAATTTCGATCAGCTCAGTTTTAACATTTTTTCAGCCCATCTCCAGATCGCCATCAAATCAACATGCATGGCTGACACGGAAAATGAGCAGACTTCAGAACAACCAATGTGACCGGTCTTGCTGGTGAGCCAGTGAAAGGTTCTCCCGCTGCGGACCGCCGACGTGGTGGACCACAAGATGGTTCAAGTGGCAAATGAAAGGAAGAAGACGGTGAACTCGAAGAAGAAGAGAAAGAACAAGCAGCCCAGCGTGGAGAAGGAGGACGAGGTGGCCGTAGATTGCGTCGAAGAGGACGCTATCGTTACTATCGTGCCCGGGCGAGGTGGAAGGAGGGGACCGCGCTCTGACTCCCAAGGACAACGCTCTGGGAAGGTAAATGAAGAAGGAGGGGAAATTAAGCAAGAAAACCAACGTAAAGCAGTTAATTAATTGTGTATTTAATTTTTGTAGTGGAAAAAAAATAGTCAATAAAAAGTTGATGATATAAAAAAAATTACAGTTAAAATAACTACACTAATTAAAAATCCACCAACTTGCTTGATAATTAATAACATTGATTTTTCATTTAATTAATTAATTACTTGAGAAAGTGTAAGGCTCGGTTTACGGAATGACGAATTTCGAGCAGCTCAGTTTTAACATCTTTTCAGCCCCCCATCTCCATCGTCATAAACCAACATGACTGACACGGAAAATAAGCAGACTCCAGAACAACCATCACCTCAACAAAATCAATCTCAACAACAACAGTTCAGAAGCCTGTTCCGAAAGATAAGGAGATGATCGCGACCAAAGTGACCGGCATCGTAAAATGGTTGAACGTTAAGAGCGGATATGGATTCATTAACTGGTCAGATACCAACGACCGCTGCGGACCGCCGACGTGGAGGATACTATCGACGAGGAAGAGGAGGACGAGGTGGATACCGTCGATCGTATGGAGGCCCAGGTACGCGAAGAAAAGGCTGAACTCGAAAAAAAGAGAAAGAACAAGCACCCCAGCGTGGAGAAGGAGGGGACCGCGCTCTGATTCCCAAGGACAACACTCTGGCAAGGTAAATGAAGAAGGAGGAGAAAGTGAGCAAGAAACCCAACGTGAAGGCGGTGACAACGAGGGCGGTAGGAGGAGTCTCCAGGATTCTGGGCTAAGTGGTTTGGATGGTTAGGACAACTAAATGTTCTAAAAATAATTAATTAATATAAAAAATTAAAACTGCAAATTGTAAAACCAATTTTTATTTTATTTTATTTAACTTGTTTAATTTAGTAAAATAAATCAAATGAAATTAAAATAAATAATTATTTAGTTGTCCTTTTCTTTGTCATTATTTTCATGTACATTAGTTAATGGTGCATTAAAAATCCTCAGTTCCTCGGGATCCTTAAATGTAAAGTTCTCCACATGACTGTTGATGTAATGTTTCCTGAATTTATTTGGCATAAAACTGTGAAAATATAAAACATTAATTAGCTCAATTAAAAATGCACCAGTAATATTTTTACTAACTTAATTAATTAATTAATTAACTTACTATTCAATCAAGCAAAACATTGGAATAAACCCAGGACAGTAAATGTATTCATATTCCCTTCTCATCCCATCCACAATCTTGCCAGCGACATGTTCCGGTGTCATAAATTTGTTAAAAGGTCCAGGCAAATTTCCCTTCTTATCCTCCTCCAAAGATAAGCTCTTGATAAGCGGAGTTTGGACAAAATATGGATAAACTGTGGAGCAGTGAATTCCATCCATTTGGAATAGACCCAACTCAGCTTTGAGTGCTTCAGTGTATCCATTCACTGCAAATTTGGAGGAGAAATAGGGCAAGGCGTGGGTCACTGCTTTGAGACCACCCATTGAACAAATGTTTACGATGCGCCCATGGTTTTTGGCTACCATTTCTGGGAGAAGTTGTCGGAGAATCCAGAGATGGCTGAAGAGGTTCACTTGAAAGGTTTTCTCGATTTGGGAGTTGGTTAATTGTAGGAAATTTCCTTGGGGGGCGATTCCAGCGTTGTTGAATACGATTGTTACGGGGCCAACTTCATTTTTCACCTGTAAAAATAAAATTTAATTAAGATAAATAATTAACTGTTTTTTTTTATTAAATTATTTTTTACTAATTTTTAATTAATTATTTTTTACCTTTAAAAATTAAATCAGGTAAAAAATAATAATTACCATTTTTGTATTAATTATTTTTTACAAAATTTGAATTAAGTTTTTTCAGACTTTTTTAATATATTTTTTTTAATAATTAAAAATTTATTTTTAAAACATTTTTTACTATTTTAATTTTTAACGTTTTTTATTACCCTTTCACAGCATTCCTCAATATTTTCCCTCGTTGAAATATCCACCTGATAAGGAAAAACTTGCAATCCTACTCCCACTCCCCCAACTGTCTTCAGTTCCCCCGCTAATTTCTCCAAGTCATTTAAATTTAAATCCCAAATCACCAACTTAATATTGCTCCCACTCTTGACAATATGCCTACAAATTTCCTTCCCAATTCCACCGGCTGCCCCAGTGACAAGAATGACTTCTCTATCGATGGACTTCAAGGATGGGGGAAAAATCTGTCTGTACAGGGCTTCAATGTACCAGTAAATCACTTGGGAAAGGCCCATTAGGAACCCAATTATTTTGAAAAATATTTCTTGAGCTCCCATTTTAAATATTTCAGTGAAAATAATTAATTATTACTAAAAAAATTATTCATTCTAAAAAAATAATATTAATGAGTCTTGAAAGTTGTGTGTTAAGAATTCTTGCTTATTGAATACTGAAACTTGAACTTGGCTTGATGATAAGCTTATTTGTACATCCGTGTTCTTATCTGCTTATCTTATTGATAAAGTTTATCAATATTTTAATGGTATGGTCAGCATGGTTCAACCTTCAACAAAATGTGGTTTTGAACTTTGATCAAAATTATTAATGATGACTCAGCAGAGAGAGAAAATAAGTGGATAAGAGCTTGATTGATTACACATGATGAATTATTATTTTTAAATGTCTTGTTTATCATTAAATCCAGGAACAAACATTTGTATTTACTTTACATGGTTGTTTTTTCTTTACAAGATACTTTTATTGGTTAAATGGTTTAATAAATTGTGAACACTTCTTGTTTTGATTGATTTAAAAATGTAAAGTATTTATTTATCTTCACACAAAAAAACATGTCAAATTTGTGCAAAAAAATTACAACTGCATTTTGTCCAAATGGAAATTGATGCTAAAAATGAAAATTATGATTTTTTCCTTGCTAAACTCTAAATGTATTTTTATTAAATGAATTACTAAAAAATATCAGTTTAATTTTAATCACAAATTTTTAGTCGAGCAAACAAACTGGAAAATCTGGAGATTAGAAAAAATTACAATGTAGAATATTTTTCCTGCCAATTAAAAGATTATACTACATTTTTTTTGCGTTGTATGCAATATGCAATAATGCAGTTTTGTATTTATGCATTTTTACTTTGTTCATCGACATGGTAAACAACAAATCGGTTTTCTGTTTAAATCTGAAATAATGAGAATCTGAAATAGAATGAAATTTTCTGGTTAACCACGTGACGTCAGAATACATGCTATATTTAATAAAAATTACAAAAAACTACACGAAATACTGCTTTCATAAGGTTTTTAGTCACTCACGTGCAGGTTTTTGTGTTGTCCAGGTTACTTTTTTGGGGTACCAGATGGATAACCGGTTAAGTCACTTATACTCGACTCTGCTTTTTTTTATCAAATTCTCTTCAGTGTAAATTTCCCTATTCTCTTTGCTTAGAAATTTAATAATGAACAGAAAAAAAATAGTTTACTCTAGAATACCAGGTCTCGTTTTAAAAAGTACATCGTCATAGAAGTTGTCCGATAAATAGACAATATATTCCAATGATTTATTTGTCAAACGACTGTATGTACTACCAGACTTTATACATTAAACACATCAGTTTTGTTTGCTCTATTGCTCTATCTAAAATATATATTTACAAAAAATGTTTAAAAATTTCAATTACCGTTTTGTGTGCATTTTTAGTACGCTTACATTTTACATATTAATTGTTAGTTGTAGTGAAGTAGCAGAGGAAAAGGAATATATTTATTATAACTGGTGTGAAGGTAAACCAAACATTTAATAATTTTTTATTACTATTTTTGGTTCAAAATTGTATATTTTTTTAATTAATTATTTTTTAGACTGGCAAAATGCTACAAATGAACCCTTACCTTGTGAACAAGACCGTGGCGTTGTTATGAGTGTAAATATATCAAAAAGTGAAGTAAATGTTGTGTCATTTATGCTCCCACCGGTTGACCCTATCACTATATTATTCGACCAGAATTACTGTACTAATCCGAAGGGTGCAGTGTCTAGAAACTTATTTTACTCGTTTTCCAATCCAAGACCAAGTGAGATTGATAATGATGGGGTTTTGGATACCAAAAGAAAAACAGTTATAGAAAGACCAGTTATTTTAGAGCCGTCAACAATTTATATTGGGATTGAAGGGGAGAAGGATTTTAACACGATTTGCTTTCATTTAAGCATTGGTCCTGGATCTACGCATTCTTGTAAGCTAAATAATATATTT
>JAQFZG010005099.1:0-10821 GCA_034695465.1 Entomobrya nicoleti
GTTATAAACGATAAGGTTTCAAGATAATCAAATACTCTTTTAAACCTGACATTCCGTATAGAATGAAATTTAAAAAACGAAGTGGAAATGTAAATCATCTAGGATGTGAGTAGTATGTCTATATGGACATGCTGCGTCATCAGATTTCCTACATAAACAATATTATGCCTTGTCAAAATCAGAGAATTCATTTCAAAAATATTGTGCTTTGCCCTTCTGCATACAAAAAAATCGCTTACGAATCTATAAATATTAATCGCTTGTATTGATAGTGTATTTAAATTAAATGTATTAGTCCCAGAGTTTTGTGTTATCCGTTTTGTGCATTTAATTAATGTGTAATGGTCAAATGAATTTAAATAAAACAAATATTTCTACCGAAAAAAACACCTGCAATCAAATGGTATATGATACACAAAATTAAATCTAATATAGTTATATATTTAAAAAATGTTTTAAACTCAAAAAAAAAGAATTATATGTGAACAACATGCCTAAGAGTCTAATTAGTATGAACTTCGAATTATTTTATGAAGAAAAAAACAAGAGGATACATGAGAATCTAATTTTGTGTTAAAATCTGACGTATACTTTTACATGAACACGAATTAAATAGGTAGGTCTGGTGGATAAATGTTTTACATGATTTACATTTATATTCCCAGTAAGCGTGACTCATCAACCAATCTGAAGCTACTTCAAATAGCATTTATTACACATACAAGATTTAAAATGAAAAGAAATCAATTACCACGAATCCACACCGGACCAATTTGACTATAATATTTAATACATGCAATTAATTTCAAATTAGGATTTATTAAAGAATAAATTCATGTAACATCATCAAGAAACAAGTATATTTTGTAATACGTTTTTTTAACATTCGTTCTTGTGTTAATACTTCTTCCCATAAGATCTCGCTTTCCTCAGCTTATGCCAATACTTTGGATTAGTACTAAACTTCTTCAAGGTTTTGTTCGGTTTCCGTGCATTCTTTTGCTGCTTTCTGGCCTTCTTTTCAACACTCCTTTGAAAATTTCGCCGAATCTCACGTACAATCTTAGCACTTTTTATATCTTGGTTCCTAACCTTACTGCAATTCAATTCGTCGGATCCATCAGGACAATCCCAGATACCATCTTCGTCACACCAGAATTCAGAAGGCATACCTATCAGTAAAAAAATAAACCTTATTCATTACCTGGTCTGGTCTAAAACAACACAACGTAAATATATAATTAACAAAAATTCATATACATTCTCCTGGAGCTGCCCACTCTCCTGGTGGTGGAGGTAAAGCATTACATCGGTTTTCATTGGAAGCGCAAGGGCAGCTCTCCTCAGTTTCATCACTCCAGTCATTACAGTCGTTTTGCTCTAAAAATGTTAAAAAATAATATTTAATATAGAAAGGAATTATGATATGTAATATTAGATATTTAAGCATTTATGCGGTACGTACTATTGCAGAGATAGGATTCAGGTATACAACCGCCAATTTCACATGTAAACTATAAAAAATAATCATAAAATCAATTACATTTTATCTTTGCGGAATAAATGTTCAATGTATTACCTGTCCACTGGGACAAGGTGGACAATCTTGACGTTCATCACTTCCATCTCGACAATTGTTGGCACCTAAAATGTTCAATGCATAAAGTTTCATAATAAAATTGTTAAATATGGGGATAATTCTTTAGATTTTTCATTGACATACCGTCACAAACTTGGGTTTCAGGTAGACATCTACCGTTTTGACATCTAAATTCATTCGATTGACAAGCTGGGCAGTCTTCCGGATCTTGCGGTTCATCGCTTCTGTCTCCACAATCGTTTGCACCATCGCATACCGCACTTCTTGCAATGCACCTTCCATTATCACACCTATACTCTTGATCAGTACAAGCTGGACATAGATCGGGGTCCTCTGGTTCATCACTTCTGTCCCCACAGTCGTTGTCCCCATCGCAAGCATACTCCTTCGGAATACAGTTTCCGGCAGCGCATCTGAACTGATCTTCTCGGCATGGTGGACAATCATCAGGATTTTCAGGCTCATCACTTCCATCTCCACAGTTATCGTATCCATTGCAAACATATGTATATGAAATACAACGTCCGCTTGTACATCTAAACTGATTTTCATTACATTGCGGACAAAGAGTAGGATCTTCTGGTTCATCACTTCTGTCCCCACAGTCGTTATCACCATCACATACCCATCCAGCCAATATACATTTTCCATTGTTGCACCTAAACTGATTATCGTCGCAAGGTGGACATTGGTCAGGATTTATTATGGGTAGCTCATCACTTCCATCTCCGCAGTCATTGTCTCCATCACACACATAAGCAGCTGGAATGCATTGTCCGTTGTCACATTCAAGCTGAAAAAAAAACATTTTCATTTAATATTTTTAACTTTTAAAAATCCCGCAAATATTTATTGTGTTACCTGAGTCGGGGTACAATTTTGTGATTTTACTAGCCCCGCAAAAGCTGCCAACATACTGACAACAAACAACAGCTTCATTTTATTTTTCGCGGGAAAAACTTTTTAAAAAATTGACCGTAGTGAACTTCTCGGGATTGAAATTATATCTGATTTAATTGGTGCGTCGTGCACGATATATATATCAGACAGTGCTTCAGGGCCAAATATAGTTACTGTTGAAATACGTCCAAAGTTGAAAATTTATTTTGCGACATGTATTACACTGTATTTAAAACAGATTTACAAAAGCTTATCGGTAGTGATAATAGTTAGCATGTTGTTTGATTTGTGGCAGAAATGTATGGGTTAAACTTATCTGTAAAAAGTACATAATTTGTGCTGACGCTGACTATTGACCGAGTACTGAAATTAAACAACTTCAGATTTATACTGTCATATTGTTGGTGTAAATGTGAAAACTTGTTTCCCTAAAACATGTATTTTGTATATAAACTATATTGTGTTTCAATATGCTACGATAGTATTCTGAATGTGTTCCATGCACAAACGATCCTGAATTTATCCTGCCAGTTGTTTTGGTGTTATCGGTTGAAGATTATTTGCGTTTGTTTGGCAGATGGGTTATCAAATTTGAATTCCATAAGATATTCAGCACTATAGCGGATTAACTGATTTTGCATTTGTTTTTTTTTTATTTTTTGCTTGAGCAACATCTGTTCGTTCTATGTTACCATTTCTCCAATATCGATTTCAATAGATTATTTATAGCTCTACTGAATGTATAACACATATAAAGCATTTGATATGTTGTGAACATTATTAAAAATAAAAATAAAACAACAGTTCTATAGCAAAAAAAATGAATGCCCGTTAAACTAGTCCGTAGCAAAAACAGACAAATTCGAAATTGGTAACCAATGAGTTTGACCGGACATAGCCGTTACTTATGCTTACATAATACGCAACTATTTGGAAGGCATTATTTTTGATAAATATGAATATATTGTTTAATGAAGTCTATCAAGTTAATAATGTAATAAAATACAATTAAATATCATAAAAAAATATTGATGATTATGCTTAAATTTAACACGGTATTATTTCAACTTTTATTCGTTTTTGACATGAATGAATTTATATCCAATGTAATAGTAAACTATTATTACTTCTTTCCAGCAGACTTGGCTTTCCTGATCTTATGCCAGTACTTTGGATTGTTATTTAACTTCTTTACAGTTTTGTTTGGTTTTCTTGCCTTCTTTTGCTGCTTTCTAACTATCTTCTGAAAATCCTTTCGAATTTGGCGTACATTCTTTGGCTTCTGTACAACATGATTCTTGACCTTACTGCAGTTCAACTCATCGGATCCATCAGGACAATCCCAGATACCGTCTTCATCACACCAAAATTCAGAAGGCATACCTATCAATTAAAAACAAGCCTAATGAGTTAACTCGTAAAAAAACATAACGTTTTTATGATATGAAGTAATTAACGAAAGTGTGTATACATTCTCCTGGAGCTACCCATTCTCCTGGTGGTGGAGTTAAAGCATTACATCGGTTTTCATTAGAAGCACAAGGGCAGCTCTCTTCAGTTTCATCACTCCAATCAATGCAGTCATTTTGTTCTAAAGATTACAAAAAAAATTGATAACTTACACAATCGGGTACTTTAACTTGTAATTCACATGTTCATAGGTGAATGGCACGTACTATTGCACAAGTAGGATGCAGGTATGCAGCCTCCAATTTTGCAAGTAAACTATACAAAATGAAAATGAAAAAATTAAAAATATGGAATAATTTTTCAATATAATAGCTATATATTACCTGTCCACTAGGGCAAGGCGGGCAATCTTGACGTTCATCACTTCCATCTCTGCAGTTGTTGGTCCCTAATTAAAAATGTATAAGCTTCTTTTACAAATATTTTATAAATTGATAATAAATCGAAACATTTTAATTTAACATGGGCTTACCGTCACAAACTTGGGTTTCAGGCAGACATCTACCGTTTTGACACCTAAACTCATTTGCTTGACAAGCTGGACATTGTTCAGGATCGAGTGGTTCATCGCTTCCATCTGCACAGTCATTTCTGCCATCGCATACTTTGCTTCTGGCAATGCACCTTCCATTACCGCATCTGTACTCCTGATCAGTACATGCTGGACATAGATCAGGATCTTCTGGCTCATCGCTTATGTCTCCACAGTCATTATCTCCATCACACAAATACGATTTCGGAATACAATATCCCGTAGCACATCTAAACTCATCTTCTTGGCATGCCGGACAATCATCAGGATCTTCTGGCTCATCACTTCCGTCCCCACAGTCATTTCGGCCATTGCAAACATATAATTTCGAAATACAACGTCCGCTGCTACATCTAAACTGGTCTTCCTGGCATGCTGGGCAGTCGTCAGGATTTTCAAACTCGTCACTTCCATCCTCACAGTTATCGTCTCCATCGCAAACATACCTAGATAAAATGCAACGTCCGCTGCTGCTACATCTAAACTGATTTTCATTACATTCTGGGCAAAGATTAGGATCTTCTGGTTCATCACTTCTGTCTCCACAGTCGTTATCCCCATCACAAACCCATCCTGCCGATATGCATTTCCCATTGTCACATCTAAATTCGTTATCCTCACAAGGTGGACATTGGTCAGGATTTAATATAGGTAGCTCATCACTACCATCTCCACAGTCATTGTCCCCATCACACACATAAGAAGCCGGAATGCATTGTCCGTTGTCACATTCAAACTAAAAATATGATAATAATTGTTAAAAAGTATTTGACTTATAAAAGGAATAAGTTTAGAGCTTTTATGTTACCTGTGCAGGGGTACAATTTTGTGATGTTACTACCCCAGCAAAAGCTGTCAGCACACCTACGACGAACAGTAGCTTCATTTTTGTCTGTTGTCTAAAATTATTAAAAGGAAATATTCTTGTAGTGAACTGATCGAGATGAATATTATATCTAATTTAATTAGTAGGTCTTGCATGCTTTATATATCAGACAATGCTTCAAGGTCGAATTTTTGTTACTATTGAAATTTGAAATACGTTCAAAGTTTAAAATGTCAGTTACTATCCAGTCTCGTTTTAAAAACATGCTGTTTTTAGAATCTTATCAGAAGAGGTAATAATTACCATGTCGTTTCGTTGGTGAAAAAAAAATTGAACCTGGTTTATCTATTGTTAAACGTATTATCACTGGTTTGTCATTCGTGTCTGTCTGATGATTTATTAAATTAAATTTTTGCATTTATCACATGTATTATTACCAATTATCATAAGTCTGAGCATTTATTTCCCGAATTTTCTCACAGTTGCTACAAGACCAAAAATAAAGATTTGAGTGCGATGTCATATATTTTTGATTATGTTGTAGAGATCTGTTTTTTAACAACTTCGTACTTGTCACCGTTTTATCACCTGTTGAATATTTGACCGACGGACTGAAGATTTATTGAATGGTTAATGATATATTGGCTTTGGTTCACTTTTATTGCTACGTATAAGCATATGTCAATTATAAGTATTTCGTAAGAGGTTAGAACTGGATACGTGTACAGCTTAAATCAAATATACTTATTTGAAAAATTAATAAATGATAATAGCCTACTGTAAGTAGTAAATAATTGTTGTCATTTATTATGCACACGATAAAGTTTCATGGTAAGCAAATACGTTTGAAAAACTGGCAACCGGTATAAGACTAGTTTTAAGAGACGAAAGTGGATCAATTTGTTAAAGTGTAAACCATTTTGGATGTCCGTTAATTAGTAATATCTTAATCGACAAGTTACATTAAACGATTTCCTACATTTACAATATTATTGAATGGTCACGAAAAATTAATACAAAAAACACTTCGCTCTTCTGTATAGAAAATGACTGTCCTAATGTTCATAATAATAAATCTTAATTTTCCTTAGATTATGCCAACACCTTGGAATATTTTTGAATTATATATTTTGCGGATTCCAAATCCTCATGTCATTTTTCTAACGATTTCGATCCATGTCACGCACTTTTTTGGTTTTGTTTATATATTGGCTCCTATCCTTACTGCAACTCGATTCATCAGATCCGTCAGGACAATCCCAGATACCGTCTTCATCACACCAGAATTTAGAAGGCATGCCTATCAAAAAGTAAGCCTATTGAGTAACCTCATTTAAAACAAAATATTAGTTCATCAATAAAATATAATTCAGGGAAATAAACATACATTCTCCAGGAGCTGCCCATCCTCCTGGTGGTGGAGGTAGAGCATTACATCGATTTTCATTAGGAGCACATGGGCAATCTTCCTCACTTTCATCACTCCAATCATAGCAATCATTTAGCTCTGAAAAATGTAAAAATAAATCGAAAATTTACATTAGAAGGTAAGCAAGTATTTTAAATATTAGAAGATTTACACGTTGTAACATACCGTTGCAGAGTGAGGATTCGGGAATACAACCACCGATTTTGCAAGTAAACTACAAAAAAACGTATTAAAAATAAGTTATTAAATAATTATAATGCAATTACAACCGCTAAAAACTTACCTGTCCACTAGGACAAGGTGGGCAGTCTTGTCGTTCATCACTTCCATCTCTGCAGTTATTTATTCCTAATTGAAAATACATAGAAGGTGCATTAATGTATGCATTTCTAAAATAATAATAAATCAATCCGGTATAAACATACCGTCACAAACATTGACCTCAGGTAAACATCTACCAGTTTGACATCTAAACTCATTTGCTTGACAAGCTGGACAATTTTCGGGATCTTGCAGCTCATCGCTTTCGTCCCCACAATCATTTCTTCCATCACAAGCTTTGTTTCTCGCAATACATCTTCCACTAGCACATCTATACTCTTGACCATTACATGGTGCACAATCATCAGGATTTTCGGGCTCATCACTCCAGTCCCTACAATTCTGATTCCCATCACAAGCATACTCTCTCGGTATACAACGTCCAGTAGCACATCTAAACTCATCTTCTCCGCATGCCGGACGCTCATCAGGATTTTCAGGCTCGTCACTTCCGTCCCCACAATCGTTCCAGTCATCGCAAACATACCTAATTGAAAGACAACGTCCGCTGCTTCTACATCTAAACTGGTTTTCATTGCACGCTGGGCAGTCATCTGGATTTTCAAACTCGTCGCTATTGTCCCAACAGTCGTTATATCCATTACATAACCCAGCTAAAGAAATACATTTCCCATTGTCACATCTAAACTCTTCGTTGTCCTCACAAGGTGGACATTTTTCTGGGTTTATATATGGGGGCTCGTCACTCCAATCTTTACAGTCGTTGTCACCATCACACACCCAAATTGGTGGAATACATTGTCCGTTGTCACATTCAAACTGCAAATATACATAATCATTATATTATATTGGAGAATTTTAATTAAAAATGCTTCGAGTTTCTATTTTACCTCAGTCGGGGTACAGTTTTGTGATGTAGCTAGCCCAACAAGTGCTGCCAGTATACCTAATAAAACTTTTAGCTTCATTTTGAGCACAGAGGAAAGAAAAATGTCACTCTGATCTCAACTTGCATTTGTTCTGATTCCAGTAGTATTTATGCTGACTTGTGTGTATGCTGAACATTTAACTGTTTTACGACATGGACATTCCAAGTGGTTATATATTAGAAAGTGTTGAAATATAATGATACTTTGGCAAAGCTACTTGACAATATGACAAGATATCACTGTGTTTGTGTTTCAATATGACACAGTAGTTTGATGAATGTGTTCTGTATCTAAACGAATCTGGATTTATTCTGCGTATTGTTTTGATAAGTAATTTGGTTTGGTGTTATCAGTTGAATTTGATTTGAGTATGTTTGACAGATGGTCTGATGAATTTACTAAATTTAACTTTCGTATGACGATATTCTAATGACGCAAGCATGATGGATAGTCCATAATATTTGAATTGCTGCCATATCCCGTCAAACCATTGAAAAGAACAATTAACAACTAAATTAAAGCAACAATTTAAGTAGCCTCAAATACTTATCAAAAATGGTAAAAATGAATGCCGGTTAACTTGGTTCATTGCAAATTATACCGATTTTAAATTGGCAACCAATCAGTTAGACAAGACCAAGCCGTTACGTATGTTGAATTTATGATAAGATCTGGAAACCATTTTAAGAATTCTGTCGAGTTAGCTTGGTACTAAAATAAAATTACCATAAAATAAATTATATTTGATCATGAATAAATTAATTACGGCCTTAATTTAATTTTTACTAGTTTTTTTTACATTTTCTGATAATAAAATTTACATCCAATCCAAAATTGACTTATCAAAACTTCTTTCCAGCAGATTTGGCTTTCCGGAGCTTATGCCAGTACTTGGGATTATTATTTAACTTTTTAAAGGTTTTGTTTGGTTTCCTTGCCTTCTTTTGCTGCTTTCTGACCTTCTGCTGAAATTCCTTTCTAAGTTGGTGTACATTATTAGGCTTCTGCACAACATGGTTCTTGACACTACTGCAGTTCAACTCATCGGATCCATCGGGGCAATCCCAGATGCCCTCTTCATCACACCAAAATTCAGAAGGCATACCTGTTAATGCAATTAAAGTCAAGGGAATAAAAACGTTTGACATAAGTTCAAATATATTCTAATAAACAATAGGTCAAAATACATTCTCCGGGAGCTTGCCATTCTCCTGGTGGTGGAGTACGGGAATTACACCTGTTTTCATTAGAAGCACAAGGGCAGCTCTCCTCAGTTTCATCACTCCAGTCATAGCAGTCATTTTGCCCTAAAGAATGTTAAAAATTAATGACTTACAATGAAAACCAATTATAAAATATGATATAAATATTGATGAATAGGGGACACGTACTGTTACACAAATAAGATTCGGGTATGCAACCTCCAATTCCGCATGTAAACTACGAAAATCCCCCCCAAAAAAATGAATTATCATACGGAATTCATTTACAATGGCTTATATATTATTACCTGTCCACTAAGGCAAGGTGGGCAATCTTGTCGTTCATCACTTCCATCTCCACAGTTGTTGGTCCCTAATTGTACATAAATAAAGGTTCCTCAAAAGTATTTCGTATTTTGGAAACAAATTTTAATTTAACAGTTACATTACCATCACAAACTTGAATTCCAGGCCGGCATCTACCGTTTTGACACCTAAATTGATTTGCTTGACAAGGTGGACAATTTTCAGGATCCGAAGGTTCATCGCTTAGGTCCCAACAGTCGTTTTTACCATCGCATACTTTACTTTTTGGAATACATCTTCCACTGCTACACCTGTACTCTTGATCAGTACACGCCGGACATAGATCAGGATCCTCTGGCTCATCACTTCTGTCCCCACAGTCGTTGTCTCCATCACACAAATACCTTGTAAGAATACAATGGCCATTAGCACATCTAAACTGATCTTCTTGGCAAGCTGGACATTGTTCAGGGTCTAGTGGTTCATCACTTCCGTCTCCACAGTCATCACGTCCATCACATGCTTTGCTTATCGCAAGACATCTGCCACTAGCGCATCTGTACTCTTGAGCATTACAAGCTGGGCATAGATCAGGATCTTCTGGCTCATCACTTCTGTCTCCACAGTCATCACGTCCATTGCATGCATACGCTTTCTGAATACAGCGTCCCGTAGCACATCTAAACTGGTCTTCTCGACATGTCGGACAATCGTCAGGATTTTCAGGCTCATCATCTCCTTCCACACATTCAATTCTGCCATTGCAAACGAACGAATACGAAAGACATTGTCCAGTGGTACATCTAAACTGGGTTTCATTGCACGCTGGGCAGTCATCAGGATTTTCAAATTCGTCGCTATTGTCTCTGCAGTCGTTATCGCCATCACATACCCATCCGCCGAATACACATTTCCCATTGTCACACCTATACTGGTAATCCTCACAAGGTGGACATTGGTCAGGATTTAATATAGGTAGCTCATCACTACCATCTTCGCAGTCATAGCCTCCATCACACACATAAATATTTGGAATGCATTGTCCGTTGTCACATTCAAACTAAAAAAATAAATATAAATTTCGTTGGAAATATTTTGGTTTTGAAATAATTTATGTTCTATGTTACCTGAGTCATGCCACAACTTTGTGATGTAACTAGACTAGCTGCCAGCAAACCTGCTACCAACAACAGCTTCATTTCTTGTTCCCTGGAGCAACTATTGGCCAATATGCTGTGGTTTACTGATCAAGATTGAAATATATATGGTTTAATTAGAAGTTCGGGCTCACTACTTATATTAGACATTGATTCAAGTCTACCTGTTAATATATTTAATATTTCTG
>JAQFZG010005100.1:0-10821 GCA_034695465.1 Entomobrya nicoleti
CTTTTATTACCGACAATTTTTCGTGTCCTTGCTTCTCTCTTTACATGTTACCCCGTTTTTATTATGCATTCCAGTGGCGCTCCTAATGGCTTTGCTGACAGAACAGAAGGAAAAAGCAAATAAAACTGTTTTTTGTACTGTAAAAACCGAACAATATGGAAAAGGGAGAAAGAGAAGACATTTGCAAATTTCAACAAGATTTTTACGAATTTACGTTTACGACTTGGAAAATAAGAGGCAAGTTGGCAGTTTTGTATGCCTTTTTCATGTAGGCATGTCCTTAAAATACTACAAGTATCCCTTTTTGAGTTCGTCCCCTTCGTAAAATTTTCACAAAGGAGAGGAGCCATGAGCCATGTGAGGAATATGAAATGAACATTAAAAGGGGAAAAACAAGGTCGCCAAAAAAGTAAAGCGCAAAATAATATGCATGCAACAAAGTTGCTCTTGAGCTTGAGTTAGCAGGTTGAGTTGCAAAACATGGAAAGCAGATGGGATGGGATGTGGGGAGATGCAAATGAGAAAAGAATTTGGTGAGAACAGAGAAACAAAGTGAAAATCCGTGAAAAAAGGATTACAAGCTGGTAAAGAAGAGAGAGAAGATGAGTGCACTACTAAATTGAAATTATGTACATCATAAAATTTTGCAAGTGGACCCATTACACACATTTCAACACACACACTACATATTTTGCAGCTGCACTGCAATGGATTTTCTCAGACAGATTTTTTTTACCCATTTACATTTTTATTTGTGTTTTGGTTCCGGCGATAAAATGAGCAATTCGTGAAATTTTTAAATGGTTCAGAGGAGAGGAAAATTACAGTCGTAACAAAATTGTTCCTTTTTACTAGTTTGAGAAAAGTGAGCTATTATGTAAATTATTCAAACGAAGTAAACTTTGTAGACAAGACTTTGTTGTTTTTCTCAAATTGTCAAAAGGATTTTCAAAAACCTTGAGTATAGTTTTCTAGGCAGTTCTCATCTCATCAAATAATTTATGACGGTTCCCATGAATTTGTGATCCATAAATAGCTGTAAAATAGTTGGACAATAAAAATGACCTGAGGAGAGGACACCAGCAGCTTATAGCACCAGTAAGAACCACTGCATTGATTACTGCAATATAATAGTGGACCATGTCATGGGAGAAATTTAACTGACTAAATAGTCATAAATCTCTGGCGTGTTGAAGAAATAAGCACAAACCGAGAAGTCTATAAGCCCATTCATCTTTTCTCCGTCTTCCCAGCACGCGGTACGATTTCTTATTCAAGAAGCTCCAGTTTTACAAGAAGAACATGCATATCATCATGGCTTAGCCCATGGCTCACTTTCTTTCAGTTTCTGTTTGAATGTGCTCTCATTTGTCGTTATTATCCTGTAGGTACACAGATCTGGATGAAGATAGTAAAAATGAGTGCGAATCGGCATGTAGATTGGCTTGGAGCAATATTTTATGACTATTTTGTATGCATATTAAACTACATGTACTACACCACTGTATACTAATAAATTGAATGTAATGGGATAATAATACTTGGATGGACAAGATACCAGAAAAAATTGGAAAGAGTTCTTCCATTTCATGATTTATTGCTTTATTGGACCGGACCAGAGAGTCGCATCCCGCGTAGTCCGTGCTTCTTCTTACTCGAGAGCATTGTCTACTTTCAGCTTGTGTTGTGTGTTGTTGTAATATTCACACGTTTTCGATTAAGAAAAGTAGCCAAAGAGTTCAATACATGATATAGTAGCAGTAGCCAGCATAAGATAACAACAGAGGACAAGGAGCATTCAATTTTCCTAAGTGGCTTGGCTTTTTTGAACATAGTCAATAGTGGACTGAACTTATGGAAAATCAAAACAACAAAAACCTAACTCAACTCACAAAGCATAATACTTTTAAAAGCAATAAAAAATTTGGAGAAATAAATTTTACTATTACGTTTCCTATGGTCATCATCCATGCATACATTAATACACTTTTAAGGAGGAGCAGACAAAAAGGCCAGGCCAGAAAAAAGAAATAAGATATACGACAAGACACGCACTTTTACATATTTATTGAAATATACCTACTTTTTCCTCTTTGTCTTCTTTCTTTCAGTAGGGGTGGTGTAGCACGCGGGCAAGACACAAGACAATCTATTATTCTTTTTTTTATTCACCCTAAAACAAAAAAAGAATAGCCCAATAATAATTTCTTAGATAAAAAACAAAAACGGACGATATATATTTTTTACAATGAGCTATATGGGAAAAAGGAGAAAAATTTATAAGGCAATTGCTAAAGATCAGAAAGTAAAGAGGGATTTGAACACTACACAAAAAACGGACAGCAACAACAAGGTAGTTTAGGTAGATGAATGAGAAGAGAAGCAAGGAGCATTTTCACACATTGTGCATTGTACGTGCCTACCCAAATCTGACTAGAAGCCAAAAAAGACCTTCTTCTCTTGTTATCCATTTGACTCTGGGTCTGGTCTGGTGTTCCTTTCCTCTTGCTCCTTAGTTGACGGCAAGCAGTCGTTCTCAACGGACGAACGCGATCTTCTCAGCAAAAAAGCGAGGACCAATTTTTTAACAAAGATATTTTGAATGCAAAGCTTATGCATTTTTATCTCTCGGTTTTGTGTCGTGAGAATGAAATGGCTTTGTTGGTTTGGCAAAACTTTTTTGATTGAAGTTTGAACTTTTTGAATCCCGTTGTTTTTTAACAAAAGAGAGAGGGAGAAAGAGAAAATCCAAATCCAAGTGACAAAAAATAATAAGTAGACGATTAGCGGTCTTGTCAGTTGCAGATTTTACAAGATCACATCCCATCGAATCACATCATATCACATCACCATCATCATTTTTTTCTTGGTGAATAGAAGCCTAATGATGGCAAAAACACGGTTGGCTTCTTCGGCGGTGTCGGCTTCTGCTGGTGGTGATCATGGTAGTAGTGGTAGCAGAACATTAATGAAACCGGCTCTTACATCTTCGTCTTCTTCCACCATCATGTCATCTTCTTGTTTCCTTGTTGTTATGAGTTGGTTTGTGTTGTTCTCTGTGTTTGGTGGTGTGGGATTGAGTGACGGTGCAAGTGTGCCAATTACATTGACATCGTCATCATCATCAACAACAACCAGTGACGCTGATATTCTTGAATCGTTAGTTTCATCTCGAATCCTCATGGATCATACTTCATCATCATCATCGTCGATGTCGTCTTCAAATTTAAATGTGGATTATTCTGCGGCGATTGCAGCTGCCAGTACTGTTTTGGATGTGACTGCTTCTTCAAAAGCTGAAAATAGAATTGAGGGTGATGGCAGCAGCGGTGGTGGTGATGAGGAGGAAATCACAACAACAACTAAATATTCTTCTATAACAACTGGCTCGACAACTCTGCCAACACCACCAAAAAAATTGTCTTCCAGTTCAATAGGAATCGGCGAGAGAGATGGTTATGCAAGTATGAAGAAGAGTACAATTATGAGCTCATCAACATCATCATCATCGCCATCTTCTTCTTCTTCACCGCTTCATGTGGCACGTTGTAGAGCAACTTGTCTTGAAAAGGTAAGAAAGACTGTCATGCATGTCATAACGCTCCACATTCTCATATATCATTCATTTGCGCACGTTATTATGATTATCTCTTTTTGAAAAATGAGCAAATGGTCAAGTAAGTCAGGTTGGTTGACTAAAAGTCAAGTCAGGTCAGAAAGAGTCAAAAGATTATTTAAAAATTTGGTGGTTCCATACCTATAAATTATGATACTACTTAACCGATTTGTTGACTGAAAATGTGTACAAGGTTAACTTTTACAGTTGATCTGTTCACTGTTCCTTCTTCTGCTGACAAACAAATCATAATAGATTGACTTGACTATGCAACCTACTCTTGGATTACTTATTGTTGTGACTTCTTTTCCCGTTTCTATTGTAAAAAACGAACGAACATCATCTTCATATCGATTGTTCGAAAGCTGGGGTCGGTCGTTTTCTTCTTTGCCATCATCATCGCGTCGTTCTACTGCATTTTTTTCTTATGAGGTAACCATAAAAAGGAGAAGAAAAGAGATGAGCCAAAAAAGTAGAAAACTTGCCAATAATCTGAATAACAATGCGGCAAAATTATATGTACCAAAAACATCATGCACTTTTTCTCTCTCTTCTCTCCTATTTCACTTTACTTGACTTGACCAATGACCAAGTTTGTCTTGTTCATTTTCTCATAAATCATACATATGTTTATCATAATCTCTATAAAAAGCTATTCATACATTCATTCATGTCATTGGTTGTCTGTGTATTATCATTTCATTTATTGTGTACTTTGTAAAAAAGGGACTACTAAAACGAGAGTATTTATGACTTTATTTTTTAGTTTGCTTTCGTCTTTTTAGATGAATAGATAGACAGTTCAGGAAGATGAACAGATAAAAAAATGAGTTGATTCAGGTCAAGAATATATTGTTATATATATTTATAAAATTTTATTTTATTGTATTTTTTCTTACAAATTTAATTTTGTTTAAGTAAAGCGGTAATGTTTTTTAATAGTCAGAATACAAGGTTTAACCTACCTAAAGATGCGTTGCATGAACAGATTGTCGATGTCTTTCCAAGTTCCTAATACCAAGTTGGTATACTGTTTTCTTTCAAATTTTCAAAGTTGACGAAGATGATAGATAACCAAAAAAAAGAAGATTTTTTGTGCTAATGATGATAACAATGATAATGATAAGTTGGTATGATGGTATGGTGGTGATGAAACACGATGAAAGCATCCCAAAAAACACAATCCTACATTTTACAAAAGATCACATTCCACACGCACTTTACCAAACAAAACATACATGCGTACGTGGGATACATATACGAATGATTATTATTAACACGCAAAAGTACACCAAATGATATGTATTTTTCTTGTTTTTGAATCAAGAAACTATTGTGAAATAACTCATCATCATACATTTTGGGTTGGAAAATGTACAATTTTCTTTTTGAATGTGCGTGCATGCTTTGACTAATAATCAAAATGAGAAAAACGCTAACAAAGACATCATCTCTTTAGAATTTCCGTCTTTTAAGTGAATAAACTAACAAACGAGTTTTAAGTATTTTGTGCGTAAAGTAAAGAGGAACTGCTCAGAAACTGCGTGCGTGGTCACGTCTAATTTTAACGAAACATGGTTTCTTCTTCGTTTGCTTTCGAACAAAGTAATAATATTGTTCACAGAAAAGTTCACACTGCGGCTGTTTTTGTCATTATTCATTTAACCGGTTTCCTTTCTCTGTTTGTATTTCTTCGTTTTCGTGGCTTGGCTTTGACTTGCATGCCTTTGTCAAGTAAATTTTCGTATGTACACGTAGCAAAGCTGTAGACACTTCTTTTCTTGTGTAAATGAATTATTGCAATACAATGATTCATACCTACTACATGCCTTGATTATTTGCAAGTTAAAATCTAAAAGTTTTTTTTGTTATTCCCTAAAAATCCCCCAAAAAACAAAGTAGTAGAAGAAAACAGAAAACACTCAAGAAAAATTAAAACAAAAGCTTCATTTCATATCATGTACTGTTTTGAGAAAAACGAAATATACGACGACGCACATGAGCTTATATTATTTTTTCTTGGATGGATTTGGAGGGAAAACTTTTGTTGTAAGTATTGTAGTTTGTAGTATACGATGATATGATGACCTCAGGGGTACTTTAAAAAACGAACCCTTTCTCTCTCTCCAGAGAGCAAAACTGGAAATAAAATCTGAGCAAGGCACAGTTGACTTGACTGAAAATACTACCAACCACCCGACCCGCCCGATACCTACTTTAAAGTAGGAGCAATTGTAGTTATCCTTAATTTATGGATATTGTTCTTCCGATGCTGATGATTCCCTCTGCATGCCCAACTCTATCAAAATCTTACACCAAACCAAAGTCTAATGTAATGTGAGTTGAATGTCGAGCTGAAGTCAAGTTTTTTTCTACTGCTGCTGATGGAAAAGTAGGGAAAAGAAACAAAAGGGGTTAAGCTGGTCCTCGACAAGAAGAAGAAAAGTAATAACAATTTTATTCCTGTTCCTTCGTCTTTGGATTTCATCTTAAAAGCAAAGTTTTTTCCCATCTCATACTTAAAAAAGAAGAGATGAAATAAGAAGGTACTTATATATTTAATAATATCAGCTTATGCGATAATATTCTGCTTTTATCACACTACCAGAGCCCTCCAGTCAAGTTATAATAATAACAGCATCTCATAATACCACACCACACCACCGTCGTATCACATCCCATCACATATCCATTCCAGTTCATATCATAGACACTCAACAAACGAAAATGAGAATGTCACAGTGAAAAAGCAATGAAACGCACATTATTACGATTATTATAGGAAAACTTTTTCTTGTAAGTTGTGGTGCTGGTTGCTGGTGTGTCATGTCGTTGATTGTGGTTTGGTTTGGTCTGTAGAACAAAAAGAAGAAGAAAAAAAGGGTTCATTTTCCAACTCCCATTGTCATCATGATCGTGAAGATGATGATGA
Source organism: Entomobrya nicoleti (assembly GCA_034695465.1). Taxonomy (NCBI): domain Eukaryota; kingdom Metazoa; phylum Arthropoda; class Collembola; order Entomobryomorpha; family Entomobryidae; genus Entomobrya; species Entomobrya nicoleti. Next base: position 6,549 of record JAQFZG010005100.1, read on the forward strand.
TGATCATCATCAAAGTCATCATCATCTTGTTGTTATGTGCCAACAAGATTTCTTGGCTTTTTTCACACATCATCTCACAAGAAAACGCAATTGTTCAATCCCCCGCACCAGAAAAAAAATTGATCACGTTGCTAAAGCTTAGGTATGGATTTTTTCCCGACTCCCTTCAATCCCTTGTCATATTATTTTCACCAGGCTTGCATTTTCCACTTCTTGTGTCATGTCCCATTTGATCAAGTGACGAAGAAAGGCTAGACCAAGGAAATACTGAGATCTTGCCAAGACTCAAGACTTTCTTGTGTTTGTTGACCTTTTTCAATAATTGTCATCCTTTTTCTTCTCTGGCTAAAGATGACAATGATTAGGTTGACTGTTGGCTTGCTCCTTGCACAATAGTAACTTTTTTGGGAAACAAAAGCAAGTGAGAAGATGAGATATAAGCTTATATTTAAAAAAAGAAGTGGATAGATGGGCTGGAAATGATTTTTTTTGTGAAGAATGAAGGAAACGGAAAGAAAAAAGTATTTTATAACCATAACCGAACCGAGAACGCGCCCTTTATGTCAACGACATAAAATTACCGTACCAGACCAACACCATCAAAAACAAAAAGGGATATTTTTTTTATCCAGATGAAAAACAGGAAAGAAAAGATTAAATAAATTATAGCTTGTCTTTTTTATTAAGGTTTGGTCGTGTTTTTTTGGTGGTGCAACAATACCACCTTCTCGTTTACCACCACTGTCATCTTAAATCCCAAAGAGGGTAATTTTTTATCATGAATAATAATAATGCGCAGTGTCATTGTCACCACGATGCCACCACCAAAGAAATATTCGTTGCACACACAGGATAATGTACCTGTCGAAAATGTCAACAGACATATACGAAAAAAGACAAAATGGATTTATTTATTAGTTCCTGGCGACTTGAAGTTTAAAAAACAACTTATGTTGGTGTTGGTGTATCTATCTATCTGGCTGGATAATAAATGAGCGTGTTAAAACAGAAGGATGTAATGAAAGTGGGCGGATGGATGTTTTTGTGGTGGCATGGCAATGCGGTGGTGATGTATGGCATGATTTGCAAATGTTGAAAGGGTTATTCATTTTGAAAAAAAAAGAGAAAATGTATGCAACTCTGCAACTGTGCTTCGGTACTCAAAATGACATAAGGAACAAAACAAAAAGAATGTTCACCCTGTCTGTACGCAACTTTGTAGTTACACAGCCATGTTGGTTTTTCAAATGCGTAAAAAGAAATTATGTGCATTGTGATATCATCAGTCAGTTTGATGATTCAACGTTGGTGGGTCTCTCTGTATTTTCTAAAATATGCAATGCTAATGTACTTTTAAACTGCCAATTTACCCATAAAAATATTTCTCTTCGAGTGTAACTTTTTTTTATTGTCCAATTAAAAAAACAATATTGTGAATTTAATGGCAAAAGTCATAATGTCGGAAAAATATGTGGCTGCTGAGCTTCTTAACTTTTTGCAGTTCCTTGTACGTATATTATAATGATATGAGTTGAAAGTTGAGAGAAGATGAAAAAGAAAAATGGCAGATCTTGTTTACTTTTTGCTATAAAAATTTTTGGTTGACGATTTTGATGGCTTTTTGCAGATGGACGACTTTTTTTTAAAGGTGAAAGGATGAGATATGGCGCACATGCATATATATTGGCATTGCATAGCACATACATTACTCTTTGTCCTCTGCTTGCTGCTGTGATATGAACAAAGTATCATTACTTGAGTGACATTCTCTCATAAAAAATATATATGTATTTCTTGACTTCACTTCACATGGCACCTTGGGTGGCCAAACTACAACTCCAACTGCCATAAAGACGACACTATTATCGTGACATATCACAAGACATGCAACCAGAAAACCAGCCACCGTTCGTTTTTCTGTCCTGTTGCTATTCAAAATGACACACTCACAGACACAACTTGGTTTTCTATAATATCAGTACAACTTTTAAGAAAACTATTACACTTGTACGTTATCAAACCAGCATGCTACCACATACAACGTAAAAAAACATGAATGGACGACGGAGGAGAGAGACCAAGGAGGAAATCGAATGGGTTATGTATGTGTTATGTGACTTTGTGTGGAGACCTCATAGAGAGAGCCGACAAGAAAAAAAGACAAAAAGCGTTTGATATCACTTCTCTGCCTTGATTTTCTTCAAGAAAATATATTTTTTATTGTTGAACATCTCAAAAAGTTAGAGAAACCGCACGCAAAGTGGAAGAAAAACAGTAGCAAAATATGTAAGTCGTTTTTACCTTGATCTCATCGCAATCATCATTATCATAAGGAAGAGTCAGAGGAGATATGATGGCATAGCAGTTTATTTTGTGGTTTGGTTTGGATGTTGGTAGTAATCTGCATGACAATTGACAATGGATATAAAAACGGTGGCATTGCGACAAGTTTTGTCGATTAACGAGAAAAATGTTGTCCCTTGTCTCCAACCAAGCAAGTTAAAAAGAGAGATGATAAGAAGAGACCGACTTTTTGATGATGATGATGATGGCTGTAATATAATCCATTGTATTGTTGTAATGCATCCCATCATTATCAAAAAAGTAGCAAATCATATAGACAATGATATCAAAAAAAGTAGCGGCAGAGGTGGGCTAGCCCGAAAGAGTTGCTGTAGGTGTCAGCTTGTTTCTCTTGGCTCCCGTGTCCATGTCCAGGTGTTGTAATAATATCCATAAAAACATGCAAAGCTACTTTACTTGATAGCTCTTGAGAAGAAAATGCCAGTTTTACCATACCACCGGCGAAGTAAGCTAAAGTCAAGTCATCATAATAATATTCCTCGCTCATTGATTTCATCAAAAAAAGAAGCTGGACATGGACAGGACAGCCAAGCCACTCCAGAGTCCAGTGTATAATCTAACTAGCCATGTCGGTGGTGGTGTCGTCGCCTTTGACATTTCTCCATAATTTTTATCAAGCCGGGAAGGTCAGGAGGTTTTTTTAATGTACATTGTATATAGGCAAAAGCCAGTAATGGGAATATAATGGGATGATATTATACCTACCTACCAAACTTTATGTAGAGTATGTGCCCAAAGGGTATGATGAGAATATACATGAATTACCACCTTACTTGGTTTTTTCACTGTTTAATAATTCCTTTTGTTTTTTACTCTCATGCATTTGATGATGATCATTCATCAGAGGATTTTTTCCCTTGTGTAACTTTTCATTATCGACATCTTCCTTTTTCTTGTTCTCGCATCATTAACAACAACCAAACAGAAAATATAATATGGTTTAAAAAATACTGATGTGAGGCTACTTTACTCTTTTTTCCTCTGGACAAGAAAGAGTATAAAACAATGCAAACAAGATACACACACAAACACACACTAAGCTACCGTTTTAATGTTTTTGAAACCTACCCCTTTACATTTTCACATGATCATCGTCATAATAATATCATGGCTCGATGTGTACAAGTAAGAAAAACAAAAGTAGTTTTTAACGAAATAATGAGAAAGATTAACTTCAAAATCCACTTAAGAAACAACGCAACAGCAATGTTCTTAGTTTTTTAATGATAATCATGATACCCTTTTCTCTCGCTCTACCATCATCTCTGCAGCCAAAGCCATGTTCCTCCGCTACTGAATCCTCCTGAATCACAGGACAGATGAAAGGTAAAAACCCAGACCATAAGAAATGGGGTGATTTTTACTAAGAAAATGTGAGAATCTTTAGATATTTTGGCTCTACACACATTTATAGTAAGGTACACACATCACATCACATCAAAAACAGGGTACACCCTTATCTTGAATATACAAAGGTGTTCTTCTTCAAGACAAAACGGGATGACATAATAAGATATGCCAACAACTCAGCAGACTAGAGACAAGACTGACTCTCTTTTCTTTTGTCTTTACTTTGGTGCTTTTGCTAGATAAGATGCTGTCCTCATTTATTCTTCACGCACACAAAAAATAAATATGGTAGTAAATCTGTATTCTTCTGCTGGCTCTTCCCTATTTACTTAATTAACCAGTGAGTGTATGTGTGTCAAGTCAAGAAGGCAAAGCAAAAAAGTTTTTTATGATATCTTGTCATCACCCTCTATATGCTTAATAAAAAGAAAGAGAGACTAAAAGATAATAATATTTTTTTACTAGCTCATCTCTGGAGCCTTTTAACGTGACATATGTCTGGCACGGTGACAACAGAACACACACTCATTTATTACCACCACTCCATATTTTTTCCCAG
>JAQFZG010005101.1:0-10818 GCA_034695465.1 Entomobrya nicoleti
CTGATGAAAGGAATTTTGCATAATCGCCAGTTGACCCTCGTCAAATCTGTCATCTCCGGCTGTTATCTCATTTTTTTTGTAGAAAATAACCTTTGATGTATTTGCGACGACTGCAGTCTGAGGGCGAACTTTTTTTTCTACCACCAAAATAATACCGCTTTTTTTTTTTTTTTAATAAATTTGTGTGCTAATTTAGTTCTTTAAATTGTATGCTACGTCCAATATTATAAGCTCATGATAGACCCATTTTATGCCATGCTAATGTAAGCATTGCATAAGGTGGACTTAGCATTAAAATTGGACTTAGCATACAAATAAAACATGATAAGCTCGATACTCGCTGAGTCTCATTTTCAACTTTGTAACAATAAAAGAACTTTCAGGAATACTCGGCTTGACAAAAAGAAAAAATGTATAAAAACTTAATATAATAATATACTTCTCCAAAAGTATATATCAATTTTGGTTTGAAATTGATGATTTTTTTCTCATCGTTTTTAATGTGTTTATAAGTAGCCTAAAACCGCCAAATAAAGTTATTAAACGTTTTGTTAAATACGTCTAGTTAATTAACTGACAACCAGTTCAACCTGGAATTAATAACAAGTCGTAGGCGTAATATATAGCTAGTAGCGTATTCGTCAAAAAATCGTACTGTTTGGGTTTGATGCTCTACACTATCTTATTCTGATTTCGCACATTACTTCAAAACATAGATAAACGTAAGTAATTTTGGTAAAACAAAAAGGTCATTTAATAAATTGGTCAAAACGAAGTGGACAACTAACAAGTGTTATTTGACCACTTTATTTTGACTAAAATGTCATTTGTCTAAAAAGTTTTGGGAATTCTCCCCGAAGACTTTATCATTCATTTTAAAAGTAAAACATGTTGATACATTATAATATTAGTATCCTAATACTAAACGTCTATTAGATTCTTTATAAGCAGTGGTGTCATATAAATAAAAATACAGATCCATTTTTGGCTTACTTCAATTGAAGGAGCATCATAATTTTGGTTTATGTAATATTATTAATTCGAAAATGCTTTAAACTTTACTACCCATTACCGTCATAAAGCTTTTGTGCTACGAGTTCTCCAGTTTTTGATAATTTTCACTGCTCCAAACTCTTATTTATTTTGAATACCAATTTGAAATTAACTAGTGAAAATAATGTTTTGGTTTCTATATGGGAATGCTTGGATTTGAGTTATATGATATATGATATGATGTTATTCCACTTGAGTTCAAAAAGCAGGTAAGTATTTATCGTTATACCATGACAGACGTTCAGCTGGTTTAAACCTATTATACACAACAATGACCCCTAAAAGTGTTAAGATTTACTTAATAACCCCAAATAAAAGTCCATCAAGTATTCATAATACACACGTGGAAACAATAAAATGCATTATATATATCAAACACAAACTCAACTCCATGTAAGTAAGGGTCACATATATTAGTATCTTGGATATCCTCTACTTGTTAAAATAAACGATGTTTCTATGTTTCGAAGCCAACTATGTGGTATGCTTTTGGGTTACGTATGTTATTTATGGACTGGTATCATAAAGAGCGCGCGTGTTGCGTAGACTTAGTTATTATCATATTTTGTAACATCCTCACATTGTTTGACATAAGGTCAACAAATCAGTAAGAATAATGTATTTAAGTACGACAAAAGCGTGTGAGTATTGATTTTATTTATTACATAATTGTATATCAAGCAAAGCGCAAAGAGGTTACGACCATTGTATTATCAAATATTTAATTCGTTGTACATGTTTCTATCTTCCCTTCAAAGGTCGCTCATGTTAGAGTCGAGTACATTTGCCATTAGAGCTTAGATAATGCATGCACATAAAAACTACATAAGTATTTACAATGTAATCTATAAAATAACGTGGAGATCGTTTTCTATGCTTGTTAAAATATCGTGTAGTTTACTATAAATACCTTTCAAACGAATTTAGTCACTACCTGATTACTATCGTCATATTTTCGGGACTTCAGTTTGTACTTGTACACTTATTACATAGTATTTTATTAACGAAAACCCAAATTCTGAAACTTTGTGGAAATAACCTAAACGTTTCCGATCTATGCCATTCTATTCCTCTTGAATGGTTTTGCAAAACTTCACTAATATATTCAAGGAAACTCATACGTGTCGTACAGAACAAACACGTTTAGAAACGTTTAACACGAAAGCCGAATCTGGTGGCGGCTACGGTTGTTCTACTACTTATACACGGAATACATGGATCTTTCAATAATCCTGCCGAGCACTTAATTTCACCTTGGTTACTAATTCTAATAATTACAACAAGCTTGTTTTACCTTTACCTTTGTCATTGTAATTCAAAGGCATTGCAAATAACTTGTAATAGAGAACGCTTTCAGTAGACAACAATTTTGTGCAAAGCTTACTTAGACTCAACCCACCCATATTTACCACAAATCTTCATGTTTTGAACCATCAAATTCATTTTAACATTCAAATCAGATAATATTGAGGGACTATTTATCTTAAATTTTACTTCCATTTAACATTAATAAATTGGCAGCAAATGACATCAAAAGCTCAAGAATATTCAGAGGAGTTAGTTCATCCACAAAATTTGCAGAGCTGATCCTGATTTTGAGTGGGGAACAAGATCTATAAAATCTTTTTTCCCATTTTCTATCCCAAATCAGTACACCTGGCGACATGGATTTATTTTGCATGCTCCTTAACACCATTCTTGACTTTTGGTATACCATTCCCATTTGACCAAACACTATCAAAATGCACATGAAAGATTCCAACGTAAGAAATCCTAAAGTTAGAACAAATCCAAAGCTAGAACTTTTACTTGTCACAAGTTTTGACAAAGCTTAAGCTCCACATAGGATGAGTGCAGAAATAGCTGCTAGAATTGGTGCTCCCTTTTGAATTCCATTTAAAAGTACAGATAACAGCTGAATATGCCTAAATACAAGAGCTCGTTTATAAATGAATCCGTCCTTGCTTGTTGATTTGGAACATAAATCTGTAAATCTTTTCAAATAAATAATTAGTGTATAAGAATTATATTTAATTATTGAAAATGTATGATGTTTACTTACAATTTAATGCAGTCAAGTAAAATAAATGTGCTTAAGTTATAAAGCAGCCCAACTATAAAATTTAAAGGGACAATCAACAAATTCCAAATCCAATAGTTGTACAACAAAACAACTAATCTAGTTCCAACGGCAATACTATCAGCTAAAGTGCTATTTTCTTCGTTATGGTCTTGTTTTGGTATCAGCCAATATCCTGCCAAGGATGGTTTCCATGGATTGTTAAAATGCAATCCAAATACAGCTCCGATCGGTGTAACAACTTGCGACAGAATAACTAGCTTTGCAAAAACCATACCAAAAATTTGTTGCATTGGCAAGTCAGCGAGTTTTCTTACAACTTTATTGTACATATAGTCAAACTGAATAAAAGCGTTAGCAAGCTCAGCAATTTGAAGCGCCTTTTTACGACACAAGTAAAGGTAAAACAAACTTGTTGTAATTAATATGATTAGCAACCCAGGTAAAATTAGTTGATCAGAGGGATTATTGAAAGATGCATGTGTTCCCTGAATTAATAGTAGCACAACTGTCGCCGCCGCTAAATACGACTTCCATATTAAACGTTTCCCAAATTTATTGTTCTGTACGACACGTAAGAGTTTCTTTGAGTATATTGGATCAGTTGGAAAAAACCACTCCAAAGGAACAGAATGGCATAGACCGGAAATTGTTAGTTTTTTTCCATATAGTTTAAGAATTTGGGCCATCTTTTAAAAATTAGCTTGTTACAATTATACAAGTACAAACCGGGGTAGTTAAAATATGACGATAGTTAGAGTTTGGTCACCAAATTCGGGTTGAAGATATTGAGAACTGTTAGTGAACAACGCAATCCTTCATTAAATATAGAAAGCGGTCTCCACTTTATTTTATAGGTTACATTGTACATATATATAAAATGAGACCACGTAATATAGATAATGCAAGCTTTTATGACAAATAAACGCGATTATAACATGTTCGATCCTTGTAGGGAAGATAAAAGTATGTACAACGAATTTAATATTTAACAGGACACTAGTTTTAATCTTTTTTATACGTGGGCGAATATACGATTCTGTAATAAATAAAATCAATATTCACACGCTTTTGTGTAATTTTAAATAATTAAGTCTTACTGATTTGTTGACATAATGTTAGACATTACGAACTTGTTATAAAATAGGATACTAAATAAGACTACAACACACGTGGGCTCTTTATGAAACCAAGTCAATACACATGCAAACATGAAATCACCATCACTACGTAAGTGTTATAACTTAACATACAATTAAACATAGACCAGTTTAATTGTATGTTGCTTTCATTCTGTGTTTCAGCTGTGTGTAATATGGATTTCTTCAAAATTTATTTTATTTTCTGGCAACATACGTAATTCAATTATGTAAAAAATCTTTGGTCATTGATTCGACCCAATAAAATATTCTTCTACAAAATCTATATTGGCTTATACTGACCAAACTACTGGAAAACAGTTTTGTTTCTGTAATTTTTACATTTGAAAAGTAATTATTCAATTAAACTTTCGACCAACATTTTTCGTTATTTGGAAATCGGTAAATAAAAATTCTGCAACTATTTTTCTTTAGATTTACCGGGTGCACTAAATATATCCTGACAAATTCTCGGAATCCGGGTTTCTATCTATGCTTTTATGTAGTCATTCTCTTAGCTATACATATGTACGTTCCACAGCACAGTTTACAAAATGTTGGATAAATTGCTATGAAAAAATAAATATGCTAGACAGCTAAACATGCATCATTAATGACATATGCCTGAATAATTAAGCACGACCAAATGTAATCGAATAATGTGAAATATCTGGCTGGCTTAAGTGAACACCTATTATTCAACACCTGACAGTCACACATAAAGATTCATGTTAAACAATTTTAAATGCCTTTTATTAACGCTACTGTGGTAATAAAAGCTTAGGCAAACATCTACTTCGGAGCACCATTAATTTATATAAACTTAGATATTCGGTGTAGAACAAATTTTTAACTGGCCATGCATACCATATCGAACAACTTGGTCCGTCTCAATGTTTTACGAAACAGTTACGCAATATAGGGTCTAATATTTTGCTTATATAGCAGCAATGTTTTACGACTGATTTCATTCTCCGCTTAAAGACATGACTAATGTTCATATGTATACATGACCAGTTCAATGGCTTTCGTTCGCTAATACTAACAATTTATTTAAGATGTAAATTTTTTGTTAAGCGTCCCATGCTTTCATATCTGACACACATATTTAACATTCAGCTTGGGAGAAACGTACGATGGGACACGTATCACTGAAGAGATGATTTCAAAGTTTAAAAAATAGTTTAGATATTCACTTGTGCGCATTCACTTTACTTGGCTGCATTACAACGTATGTTTAATTACTCAGATACCTTTTACCTTACCAATACCAATTTACCAGATACTCTACAACATCTTCTACTCTCCCTCGAGGCCTTCTTGTAAAAGTCTGGATGGACTTGCAAGTTTCCCACGGCGTCTGTCCCGTGTTTACACTTGTGTGCAGTGAGCGTGTGAGTCAGCTGCTGCTTCGCTATATCTTCGTCTTATTTTACCTGAAGCAAGCATGGTAGTGCCCTCTGCCCTGTGATCACTTTGTTTAAAAACTTACATGTACAATTCCATTGGTTGAAATATGAGACACAAGTTTAATACCGATTCCATCTGGATAAATTCGTCAGTAATCAGTAATTGCAAAATAAAACATTTTTTCATTATTGGTTTATTGGAACATATGCAGATTTCAAGTGAGCATAAATGTCTTAATTAAACTAGTGATGCATATAACTATATTCAAAAAACTTTAATAGATTTTGTTACGCAAAAGATGTTTAGTTTCTGATTAAACAAATTATTTTGTACTTATTTTAGTCCTCTACAACTAAAGCGATTAATTGTGGTGTTTTTCAGTAAAGCTCTTGCATAAAGTAGCAATTTTTCGTAAATTGTTTAAAGAAAACTTAAATGGTACTGCGGCGCAACGCAACATCGTTCTCCACATCTCCAAAACAAAACAAGCTGTTGAAAATGCCACACCTCTAGCCAGAAAAACAAATATAATAAGAATATTTCCTGTCATGTTTGGTACTGTGGGAGTATATACATTAGCCATATTGAGATCCGATCTATTAATGAATCTTGGCCACCACTCGAACAAACCAGTGTTTTGAATCAAAGAAAACTGCTGAAGAATTGATGATGGCACATATGATTGATAAAGTTCAACACCAAGTTCCGGTGATGTATACACAGTAATACTAACGTCAGAATGTTTTCCAGCCCTTTTAAGTGATCGATGTGAAATTTGTGCCAAATAATTTGGTAACATCCATGCAGTCTTGCTGCAATTATTTAAATCACTTATAATCACATCTTGTTGCTTTTCGCCGAAATGTTTATCCAACCAATTTTCGAACACCAGCTTACGCAGCATGTCATCTTTTATGAGACCACTTCTAATAAAGTCATTTATATAACCCAAAGGCATTTTTATTGCAGTGATTGCCTTTGGATGCATTCGAGAATAATTTTTAGCATTTTCCACTTCCAACGATAGTTTTTCGCCATAAAGAAAATGAAAGATTTCGGTATCACTAAACACCAAATTTAGTTTATAATTAAACTCCCAACCACGGGGAGTATCGACGTCTCCATAGTAATCAAAAGCTGTAATCCGACTGTACACTGTAATGTTATCTTCGATAAGCTCGTCCATATTATAATAGCTAATCTGTTGCCTGGGTAATACAATATTATACACATTCTCACTTTTGAACGCATTGCTAATAACCAATCCAGCGAGGAGCATTCCACTCATAAGATACCTCATCTCTCTACTTTTCTCAAAGTTTGGTGGAAACGGGTTCCCCTGCTCCAGCAAAACTTTAACTATGTCCAGAGTACCGATCCAAAATAAGGGAGATCTGCAACTATGTTTGTACGTTTTTACGATTGCAACGGACAGTGAACTAATAGCTATAAGTATGAAAACCCAAATTTTCCACTCGAATACTGACACAAACTTGAGAAATGGGAAGGACTCCACCCCTCGTGAGCCACAGCTGACAAAATGAAGATTCCCAAACACATTGTTGATGCGATGTGCACTGTCAAACACATCATTTTGACCTTCCACAATATTTACAAACCTTTCTAGATACCGTGTAAAATCCATGTAGTTCGCTTTTTTAAATGTTATTGGTCATTTGTCATATGAGGTTAAGTTTCCGAAACAATAAATATAAAGAGACGCATGGGCAAACCCAAGCATTTCTAACTTTCCTGAAAAGCTTAGTTTTAACTTGTGCAGATTTTTTAGCGGCATTTTAATTAATTCGCGTTCCTTTACGACATAATAGGCAATGTAATAACCCAAATTAAGCCTTGCACTTAAATGACTGTCAATAAATGCTGGGAACGCCACAAATTTTTGAGCTCTTTCTACATAAGATATATTCTCGAACGAGAGAGAATCTAGTTTTAATGGATTCACTGATATTAAGTGTCTACATTCTGGGCATGGATAAATTAAATTCCATTTCTTGATATTGCATGCGAAATTAGTTTGAATTTTCTTCTGAATATCGGAATCGCAGACAACATGACCAGTAATGTGTACGTCATTAAGGATATGTTTATCGTGCCGCCATTCCGAGTACAGAAAGTTTCTTTTTGCAGTCCAAGCCCCCAAAGCCATCAAATCGTATTGTTCTACGATTGCTTTTGCATCAACTAATATATGGACTGGGGGCCTTAAACTTGGAAGAGTATTTGATCGTAACGAACCGAGATTATTAAATATTTCTGTGTATTTTCCAAGAAGAAGTAGATTATCGGGCATAAATAAATCCACTTGGATTTCGCATTGCCATGGCTTTGATGAGAAAATAAAGTTGGGTGGATTGAGACCTACACAGTGACCACTGTTAACATCTGTTGGCCAAAGTGAATAAATGTGTTCAAAAATTGGACAGTCTTCACTCGAACGGAAATCGTAACTGCCCTTTGGCCACTCTTTGGAGAAGTTCCCATTAAGTTTGGAAACAGCTTCCTTTGGGATCCAAATGATACCGGTTTCTCGGCCAGTTTCATATTCATTTAATGGATTGAAATATTTTACGATGCCAATAGCTATCTCATGTTTTCTGAAAATCACAGGGAACTCCACTGTAGGATGTATATCGGAGCCTTCAAAGTTGTTTACTACAATGAGGCAATTGTCGTCCATAAAATGTTTGAGAGTTGAGTATAAGTTGTTCACAATTTTGGGAGCGTTTTGTAAGGTTTGTGTGGATTGAACCTTTTCAATGTATTCTTTTACAACATCGGCTTGTCGAAATATCCATCTATTAAGGTATTTTGAAGTCGAATCAGATGAGGGCATGGAACGCACAAGTTTTGTGGTAAGAGTGTACTTAAAAGTAATTGTCGCGTTGTTTTTACCACCAACCAAATTAGTTTTTAAGAGAAGTATCAAAACAATAATTGATAGAATAGATGACGTAGAAGTTTCCATTTCTGAAATGCCGAAGTTTGTGAAGAAATTTTGTAAAAATAAATAAATGCGTTGTTTAATTGGTTAAAAATTAGTATTTCTCGTTTAAAATAAGCTTATACGATTAATATACGCTGTATTGATAAGTAGGTAAATCCGTCAAAACTAATATTTTATTTTAAAAGCCTGGAGTCTGGAATAACAAAGCTAGTTTTAAAGAAGACTTTTTTGCAAGCTTAAACAGTGTTACAGCATAGCTGACAATACACAGTTTCTTTTTTGCAAAATGTCAAATTGTTTAATTATTTTAAGTTGAAGTGGCTTTCAGTGTGAAAACTATTCGGATTAGAATTGAAGTTTTTTTTATCTCGAAGAAGAAATTTAGTTTTTGGTATCTTACTTTAGTGATTTTATACGACAAGTTTCGATAAGTTTATTTGCAATAAATGGGTTTAAAAAGTGTGTAATTTCTTCTTTGGTTTGCTCAATGTAATATTTCTAAACGTTTAAATTTATTTATAAAGTATTTACAAGATATGTTCAGGAAAATACACTCAATAAGAAATCTTAACTTTCAGACAACTCGTGTGGACTGCTTTTCTAATGTTGAACTACTCAAATATTCAGTTGTTTTAAAATAAAGTGTTTTACTACGTTTTTAAGGTGTAGTTGGCTAATGGTAGCCTTCACAAAAAAGAACAGAGTCGTATTAGCTTGTAAATAAGGGTTTAAAGATAAATTAGGAAAGTTCTGAAATCGATCCATTTCTATTAAATTATTCAAACCAATTTCAACCCTGGGATCTAGTTGTATTGCTATACTGTTGAGCGTATTTTTATTTCCAAATAATGCTTAAGCTTATCATACGGCCACATCCAAAAATTCTAATTTAGTTTAAATTTGCTTGGTGTAAATTAGATTTTTTGCTGGTTTTTGGTTTGAGTTAAATACATAGGGAAGGATATGAAAGTATGTCGAAGACTGGGTAAGATACATGCCCAAACTCTTTTAATTCAGTGGAACTTTAATCAATAAATATTTCAAAAGTTAGTATTGATATGTATCGCTAACCTTTTCCAATAGGCTTTCTAATTGCGCACCATATCTATGTACATTTAAGGCTGAAATTTGTATGGAAATTTTGCAGGTTTCATGAGATTATGTGTACATGTGTACTTAGTACTTATTGCCAAACACGTTTTTTCATGCCGTTACATAACTTATGATATAACTTGATAATTTTGCGATATTTTTTGTGTAACTTGTCGTTTTTTAAGAATAAATCTTTGAAATATTTAGGTAAATATTTAAGAGTGTAATGATTTATCGTGTAAGTAATTCAACCAAATAGCAGTATATGTCGCTTATAGTATCCAAGTCTGACCGTAAATTCTCGATTCCAAAGAATGCATTGGATGGAAGTTGAAGAAGGATATTTCGTATACCTATGTCAAAACTCCTGCATTCAACATTTATAGAATCAAAAACTAACAAGGCTTATTATTCCCTATTTTCAAGCCTGTTATGTTAGTATTGTTTTATGCCCACAAACATATTTAAGCAAATCTGAAAAGTAAAGAGCACATCCCAAGTTGAGCATAAGTATTCAGGTGAGAGTAAATTTCAACGATAATAACTAAACATCTTGTCCTATTTTATTAAACATTCCATGTTTTGTCTAACGGCGTTGGAGTTTTTAATGATGTTCGGTTTATAAGTCCGCATTTATTCGTAAAGAGCTCCTCCTATCAAAAGTTGTTTCATCGAAAGGTTTTCACATCAAATAGGTTTATTCGACGAAAAATTTATTCGTCAAAAAACGTAAACACCAAAACTTACAAATTTATCAACTCGATTCATTCAATTGGAATATTTAAACAGACAATTTGCAATACCAGAAACAAATTATTTTGTGCTAAGTAAGGTGTTGTAACCACCAATTTTCAATTTATTCGCTTTCTTCACACGATTTAGGTTTTCAAAATCATATTTGCATTTCTCTTTAATATGTAGTGATTTTGGCTTTACCATAAATCACCATTGTTCATAACTGTGACGATGAACATAAGTAATTATTTGCACTTAAAAGTATAGCATAAAATTTAGTTTTTTTCTTCTTTTCTTGTGCCACGAGTTTCCTTTAAACTCGCTATTTTGGGTGGTCACGCCCC
>JAQFZG010005102.1:0-10818 GCA_034695465.1 Entomobrya nicoleti
GCAACAATGTTCAACAATTTCATTTGTAGCATTGTTTCAGCTTCGTCGTTATGATCGCTATTACAGCGGGTTTATTTACCCTTACTGGTTGTATGTGGTCTGAAAAATATAAGCTGAGTTGTGGTTTCTTTTCAGCTACATAATTAAAAAATGAGCTGCGGGATAAGCTTAAAAGATATTCGGGATACACAAATAACACAAAAAATTATTATGAAACTGTTGGTATATGTAACTTAAATTCTGCCGTCATAGATGTAGAAATGTACTAGGCTTAACACACATTTATGATTTAATACAAATAGAATTTAAAACTTCACGACATTTGAACTAGGTTAAAATAAAAGTATTGCTATTATATTATCCTAAGTAAGCCAAATAAGATAATAAATCATGCATTAAGGTTACATTATTATTTATTCAAATAACTTATGATGTTATACTTTATCCCTTAAGCCCTTTTTCAAAATGGAAAAAAGTACATGCATGAAAATGAATTTTGCAGATCGAATTCTCAAATTGGTTCTTATCTGTGTAAACAAATAGCGAAAATAGAATGGCTAGCCAAAGTATATAATGAGTATGAATTATAAATTAAGTTGATTTTTTTCTCCGAAGATTTTTCTTTTTTTATATATATTTTGACGTATTAAAATTACTCAAGTACATCTATACCTAAACGAAGTAAATACAAGAATGCCTCTGCATTTCCCCAGCCCCCAAAGTCATTAAGACGGTTCTCTTTTTTAGTCATGTAATCTGCTCCATAGTTTAAAAGCACCTTTAAAATTTCCGCATTTTGCCCTCCTAAAAACGCCCGGTATAAAAGGGTTTCCCCATATCTATTCGTATCATTCACATTGATTTTAGTTTCTTCTAGAATTAATTGGATCGTATCCGCGCGAATCTCTGAGAGATAACTGAGCGCAAAATGAAGCGAAGTATTTCCCATATTTTCTTTCCATTTGAAAAGTTCACTAGCTTTGCAGTCCATCAAAAGAAATTTCACTAGTTCATGAAATGTATCTGGAGACATCCAACCAGCAGCTACGTGTACTAATGTGTAGCCATCGTCATCCGTTAAATAAATATCTGATCCTTCTTCCACCAAATATTTAATTAGATCAAGATGACAATGTTTTGCTAATAGTGGAGTCCTTCCATACGAATCCTTCTTGTGAATAAGATTCGAATCCAGTGTTAGTAGTACACTAGTCATCTCGATTTTTATTTGAATTTCTTCCTCGTTGTCAGTTCCACTATCCTCAACACATAGCAGTAGAGCACGTTCACCAGTCAGCTTCAGAAGTAATCTAGTAAAATCTGTAACGCGAACCTTCGTCTTGATTTGCTTGCATATATTCTCTATATGAATTGGAGAAAAAATATTGCTCAAGGGAACTTCTCTTCCTGATATGTCAATTTGCATATCTTGTAATATAGTTGGTGAAAATGCGTCTTGGAGAACTTGAAGTCCTTCATTAAATAAATTTTGAAGAAGTGTGCTCAAAAGTATTTTATAACCTTGATGTCGATTCTTAAGGATTTCTATAAGGTAGTTAGTTTTTTCATAACTACTACCATAGGATGCCTATGAAAAAAAATACATTGACATATAATCTGACTGCAAAAAATAACAATATTTTAAATCACATTAAAAAAATATTACTAACCAAATCTTTCGATTCTTCATTGGTGAGCCCAGCTTTATTTTCAATTTCTAAAACTAGCCAGGTCTTAGATGCAATAATCTTTCCCAATGAAAGCTGGGCAGAAGAAATGTGTTGTCTTTGCCAGTCTTCCATTTTAATATTGTCTTTAACTGAACTCAAGCTAATAAAAGTGAGAATGAACTATATTAAATTATGATAATGTGATACAATTGGTCTCGGTTAAGACCAAAACCCCAACAGATCTGTTGTATCAAGAATGTACAGTTATTTGTTATCAGCCTGGTCCACTAATAAAACGTTCAAACTTCATTATCTGAATAATAAATGACATCATTGTACGTCAATCTCTAAAAATTCACGTCCCACGTCATGAAAACGTCGTCAATAACACCTAACTGATTAAAGAGCGCATATGCGTTGGACATGTTGTTCCCAGTTTCAGTGTTGAATATGCGAGTGTTGCTGAAGAAATCAAGGTCATCATTTCAAGTGGAGTTTTCGTTTATATAGTAGTTATTTAAGGTAATTATATAGCCAGTGTAGTCCATGCAGCTTACCTTTACGCCAAATTGTATGATTAAAAATTGCGTGAGAATGACAATTGACAATGACCAGCTTTTGTTATAATTAGGTGTGAGCTAGTCCTACATAACAAGATGCCCAACGATCTATTAGGAGAAATTATACCAGTTTATTTAATCTATCTAACGATGCATTCATACCTATTCAAATTCAAAAATAGGTAAATAACTTAATCAAGATTAATTTTAGGATAACTTTCTACATTTTTTAAATGTCATGTTACGATTACACTTACCTGCTTTCAAACTGTAGAATCACAACGTGGGGCCGATCCTCCCACCAAACAAAGTCAGTTACCATCGCTCCATTAATCTTCTTAGAAAAATAGTTGACGATTTCTCCACTAGTGCTATTAGTTAAACGCTCAGATGTATAGACAATCAAGCAACATTTTCTTAACTCACTATCCCATTTATCTATACACTCTATTCTTGCTAATTGCTGGTGATCCTCTTCAGCTAAATGATTTAGCCAATCGTTTGATCTAGAAAATTCTCTTTGACAAACTGAACAAACCTGTAAGTAAATTGGTGATGACATGACGATGGTTTAATGATGACAAAGAAGGGTTAATGTTTGTTGTCACGGGCATTTTATTAATAAAAGTTTAATTATTTTAAAGTTAGAAGAAAGTATTGACTCTTTGACAGACCAACCATATGTTCAACAACAACAAGAACATAACCACATCAGCTAGTCAGCTGTTTTTTGTTTACATTGTAAACAAAAAACCGCTGACAAGCTTGAACTAAATTTGTCGTGAGCCGAACAGCAGCTGTCACACAATTGTGTCTTTCTTTTTGCAGCAAACCAGCAAAGTAAAAACAATTTAATTGTACTTAATGCTGAGTGCTGGGTTTATTTAAGAGCTAATTTTATTTAATTTAAAACTAAAAATGGAGCATCCTGACAACTCTCCATTTACACTTTGTGTTTTCTGCTACAAAACCACTGAGGACAATATCCCCGTTTTTGAGACCGATAATTACAAACGTTTTTTCTCTTTAATTGCTCGACATTTTCTTAATAGTGATAGTAGCAAGTTAATTAGTGAAGATGAACAATTGTGGTGGATAAAAAATGCGTGGAAAGTGATCAGCGAATTTAACTGTGAAAGCAGTGGGGATGATAGTGACAAGCCGTTCACTCGTTTAATTATTTGTGATGAGTGTAAATTAATTACTGAGAAATGGTGTGAATTGTACGATAAACTTAAAGAATTAGAGTTACTAATGGAATGGGAAATTAGTAAACTATGGAATGTGATGAGATACGCAGATTTAGATAAGGTGACATGTCAAAAAGGGGAAAAGATTTTGGGGGAATGTAGTTCACGAGCGAGCGAGCTGCCTAACCCCAGTAAAAACTTGGAGTAATCGTGGCCTTGACCCACCATCTTTAATAAAACAGGAGGATGTCGGTAGTGATTTCTTTCGGGATGACGGTAAACAATTTATTATTGATATCAAGCAAAAATAATTACTACTAATTTAAATTGTTTAATAAGTTAATCACTGAAATTAAAACTAATAATTGAATTTTTTATGGTTCGATCAAAATGAATCAGGGATTTATGACGTACAGGAATATAATTTGGAAGAGAGACTAGGTCGAACCGGAAGTAGCAATAAGAATTACATGAACACCACCGCCACCGTGACACCAGTTAAAAGAAAAGGACAAGTTTTCCAACGAAAAAGGAAAATATTGAAAGTTAATCAGGATCACGAATGTCCACCTTGCGGGAAGATATTTAAGGAAAGCTACGAACTGAGATATCATCAGAGTCAAAAGCACGCTGAAGTATTTTTTCCAGAAACTTGTTCCAAAACAAGCGTGGAATTAACTTTGAAGAGAATGATGGATCAAGATTTTACTAAATTGAAACTGGGGTCAGATGATTTAAAAATGGAGCAAGGGACAAAGGGACAAGGGTCATCACTGTTTCGGTTTAAGTGTAAATTTTGTTCGAGAATTATGGTTGACCGGACACGTGGGAAAAGCCATTTGATTTTAAGGCACAGGAAAAATGTGGAAGAAAAATTAGAGAGTTTATCATGTATTCAAGATTATGAGGATAAGCCGTCGTTGAAGTGTGATCATTGCTCCCAGCTGCCAGCTTTCAAAGACAAGCACAAGTTATTCCAGCACCTTATCACTATCACTCATCACCTTGAAAAATATTTTGAAAACGGGAAAATGGATAATATTTCGGATGACAAGTTTAAAGAGTATTTAAATTACATATTTAAAATAAATGTTATGGACATTTGGAAAAGGGACAGTAGAGGAAAATGTCAGTTTTGTGAGGTAATTTGTTCGGGAAGAAGACACGCCAAAGGTCATCTGATTCTCAAGCATTTCCAAATTGTACGAGATCAGCTGGTTGGATTGCAGAGGGAGTTTGGGGAAAGTGGACCACCACCTTCGATTAGTGTACCTGTCACAAACGCTAAACCAAAGAGGAAAACGAAGAGTTCAAAGTGTGAAGGATTGAAGGAAGGGGTGGGGGAGGAGGAGGAGGGAGAAAGGAAGAAGGTTTGGAAATGTGAAGGGGAGGAGGGGGGATGCGGGAAGGCGTTTGAATACAGGTGGGTTATGCAGAGGCATAGGGAAAAGTCTTGCAGAGTGGTGGGGGGAAAGGGAACGGAAAGGCGGGAAATTCGAAAGGATTTGAATTTGAAGGTAAAGAAAGAGGAGGAGGATGGGGTTTCCGGTGGAGAACGTGAAAGTGAGCAAGGTGAGGAGGTGGAGGAAGTTTGTGTGAAGCGGGAAGAGTTTGAAATTGATGAGGAGGAATTTTTATGATACCTTTGGATATGGAAATTGATGATAATGAAAATTAAGATTTATAATCTGACCTTTTTTAATTCATTTCGTAATATAATTTGATTTTGTGTTGATTTTGGTAAAGCTCATGCAAATGAAATAAATAATGAGTATAACATTTGGTACAATAAATTAATTTTTGGTGAGTCGATTAATTAATGATGAACCTGGCAGAAATATTGGATTGTCACCTGAAAATGAAAGTAAACGAAAATTAACCATAAAAATAATTTTAAAACACAGGAAATAAAAGAAATCTGTACTCCAACTAAGTAATATAAATAATTTACTTTTTGACGCATGATTATTATTTCATTTTGATTCCATCAGTCATCAGAGATTTAATTGCTGACAATCTTTAATTTAAATGACACAGCAGTTACTCATGTCAGTTCCCATCTTCTTCTTCTCGGTTGACCTTGACCGTCCAGGAGCAGGAATATTTAATTTGATAACCACTTTTCCTGGGTGACCTTTCTTGACTTTTGAAATTCCCGCCGGTTTTACTGCTTTATTACTTAAATCCATCTTCGATCCTGTTGGCTTCACTTCCGGTTGCGGCAATTTTGAAACTTCTGATTTCTCTGAGTTTGAATCGTCTGCAGAGACCAGAGTGGAGGAGCACTCGTCTACTTCTCGCTTGTACCGATTCATGTGAAGGAAGAACATTGGGTCCCACCTGGGCTCCTCTCGCACCGGAAGTAGCTGACTTGGAAGAGTTAATGGCAATCCAAGAAGACACACAAGTTCCGGGTAGCTCATCCTCTCATCTTCCTCATTTTCATCCGAATTTCCAAGGTTTTCCATCATCTTCCCGGCACCAGCATCCAGACGTTTACCACCTACTCCCAATTCTCCACCTTTACACTTTTTCTGGTGACCTTTCAATGCCCCTTTGCTCCCAAATTGACGCCCACACCTCGAACAGTCGTACTTGATCCCCAAATGGATATTATTCTCGTGACTAATTTTCGCCCAGAGTCCTTTGAACGTGGCGTCGCAGTAGCGACAAAAGTAGGGGCGTTCCTCAGTGTGTATCCGCATGTGACACTCCAAAGTCCAGTGATTTGCAAAAGTCGAACCACAAAACAGACAGCTTTCCTTTTTTCCTGTCTTCTTCTTCGTCTTGATTTCCATTTTTAATTGCTTCGGCTCCCCACTAAAAAAACAGAAGTAAAATTTTAAACTTGTAAATTATAAAATGAATGAATACATAAATAACTATCGAACAGTTCGTTTTAAAAAAATTACAAATTACCAATTAAAAATAAATAGCACAAAAACTCACCCACGTGTCCTTGCAGGCCTTGTCGTCTTTGTTTTGGCACACTTCAATTCACCCCAACACACTCGCACGTGGCCTTCACAAAAATCAGCTGTTGTCTCTTGTCTCTACAGAAACTCTATTCACAAGTGTCACATTACATTGTTTACCTTTCCAGCAGCAGATTGACAAGTCATAAATCTGGATCTGGATTGGATACTGGATACCCGATCTCCGTGCTAATTAATTAAGTAATTACATAATTAACACTGAAACATTAGTAATAAAATCGTTACTTAAACTTGATCCATCTTTTTTTAAAGTTATGTAATTAATTGATGGATTGACTAATTGTATTTGTTTTTTAGGACCATTAACATTACCAAGATGAACAGGCTAGTTAACAAGCAGGGGAGAGGAGCACGGAAGAAGCCAATACCGCAAACATGTCTGTTTTGTGACCTCGTCCTTTCCACTCCCTTCAATCTCGAGTACCACCTCCGCAGCCACACCCAAGAACACCCTTACTTTTGTAACTACTGCGACGAAACATTTCGAAGTTCCTGGTCTAAAACGAATCATGAGAATAATATTCATTTGGGGATCAAAGAAAAGTGTGGAAAATGTGAACGAAGTTTTAATAATGTGTTTGGCTTGAGAAATCACCTCAAAAGGGTACACGGAGGCTGTGGATTAACTCAAGAAGGAGAAGCAGCTACCAGTACTGCTACCACTGACATTGTCGAGGGACCTGCAATTGCGACCTGTGAGCCAGAGCCTGGTGACCTTCCACAAGAAAATACTACGAACCTCAGTCTTCCACTGCCACCATCACTGCACAAAATTGAAAATCTTAAGACAGTTGAAGAAAATAATAAGTTGATGAAGAACTCACAGCCGCCCCCTCTCCGTTTATTTGACTTTCCGGTAATTTTACCAAAGGCAGTTCCGGTTGGAGAGGTGTCCAAGTGGGACCCCTCGTTCTTCCTTCACATGAATAGATACAAGATGAAAGAAGAAGGGGAAACGTCAACCATGTTGTCTTCATCTTTAAGTAATGTCGAAACAGGATGTTCAGAAGCTTCAGAAGCGCCTCCGAGACGAAGCAATCGAGTTTCGAAATTGGAATCAAGTAAACAAGCGGTAAAACTGGTGGGAATTTCGAAATTCAAGCGAAGACAGACGAAAAAGTTACAACTCAAATCGAGCATTTCCGAAGGACGGGCAGATAGCCAAGAATAACATGAAGTCTGATAGGTTCATTAGGTGAACAGGTGCATTCGTGTCAATAAAAAATAACCAGTTGAATTCTGAAGACTGATCTATTGACGGTGACGGCGGCATGTGATAAATGCAGCGCAAATTAAGTAGCTTAAATAATTAATTGGTGAACAATAAATATGTGTTCATATTTCTAGGGTTAAATTATAGCTTATGATTAAATATATTATATTTATTGGATTACTATTTTCTAGGCAACAATTCGTGAATATATTTTCATAAATTATTTGAGGAATAAGTCAACTTAAATATTGCCAAAAAAAATTCCATTGTTAGTCATAAAATATTTGAAGCTTTACTACTTGAGTACAGAATCTATTCAAAAATAAAATATTATAAATCATTTGTAAATAAATGGGTACTGTTTAATTCCAGAGTACCTAAAGTCATAACCTTGTGTTGTGAGTATGGAGTATGGGGCTGATTGTCCTTGCATTTGGGCCTGAGACGGGGTCATTGATATCATTTGGCGGCCTTGCGTCATTAAAAAATTACTGCCCTTCCCACTAATCTAATATTATGTTTCAACGTTTGTATCAGAACAAGCATTCTGAGGCAACACCATCACAAAGTAGCCAGGCAGACATGGCCCTGACAAAATTGATAAAAGCTGTCAAATGTCGGATAAAATCTTAAAGAAATTTTGAAAACTGCGTGGATTTAAGAAGGTCTGTGTACAACAGTAGAAGGAGTGCGATGAAAGTTCCCGTCCATGTATGGTCATGTATTTGAATATGTACATACAGATATATTTACATATACTTAGAGAAATATAATAATTAGGTAGAATATTTGCTTTATAAATGCATCTTCTTAACACACCGGCTATTTAAAAGACTCCGGGGTTCACACCTTGGACTTCTGTTGGCTTCCAAAGAAGAAAATGACTCAGGCTCCAACGCTCACTTAAGAGTCAGCAATTTTGCAGATATTATTTTCAAATGATTTCAATAACGTCAAAAGGTTGACTAGTTATCAAGTATCGAACATGGGGTGCTGCAAAATTTTAATATCTTGTTTTGTCTTTAAAAATAAAAATGTTACCACGTGATGGAAATGGGACTTGGAGTCCATGTTGTAGGAACAAGTGCATTTACCCATGACATAACTCTTCATGTCCCCTTATAAAATTATGTACTTCGATTAAAACGAATTGCTATTGAATGAACAGACGTGAAAAGGCAAAACAGATGGTTTGACGTTACTTTGACTATTTGAAGTTTTTATAGCGAAACTTCACTAATTTTGATTAGTTTTATTGTAAATTGTAGTGGGTGAGTCAAACTGGTTATATTTTGTAGTCCAGCTACCTTGTCATTTGAACAAAAAAAGAGAAATTGATAATTATAAAAACATTTATCACAAAAAAAATTTCATTTACAGCTTGATTTGAAATGAGTTGATTGATTAATATAACTCATATTAAATTTCAGTCCGTAGGGGTAAAGGCAGGAGTAAATTCGCTATGCATTCTCAGTTGTTTATGAAGGACTATGGTTTTTTTTGGAAGGCGACTGCAAGGTCACTATTATTAGCTTGCTGAGACGATGTTCCTTGTAGCTGAGATGGCGTTGAAGTTGAAAGAATGATCTTTAAACCATTCCAAGACGTTATCATCAATAAATGATAAGATTTCCCTTTATTCGCCACCTACTTGCAGCCTTGATGACACGACGATGAAAGGTGCGTATGCATTGGGAGTTTTTGAAACTGAGAGTTTAGTCGTTTTAGGACAAATGCTTTCTAGAATGCAACGACGGCCATAACTAGGACCTGTCCATAGTCATCTAGTTTGATTTATTTCAGAAAACCAAACTCCAACGTAATAAAGAATTTTTGCCTAATTGGTTCATATATCCATGAAAGTTATTAGCCAAGAGGTCATTCTCTACGTCTAGTTGAACAAATTAAACTTCAAATCCAAATAATTCTTCAATTGGTACAATAAATTCATTTTTATTTGAACGCAAATTTGCAAATACTTGACATCAATTCAAGTATTTTTCCCTAAGATTGTAATTTTTGATCAATGCCAACCGCTTAAATATTAGCAAACAAAAATATTTAACTGCCGAAATGTTAAAATGTACACTTTATGTATAGAAGTTCAACTTGTACCAGGTTGAAATTCCCAAAAAATCAACCAATCAAACTTAGGTTGACATAATATGTTTAAGTTTGAAAAATCTTTTAACGTTTCAAAGACGTTTTGAATAAATAATAAGATTTCTAAACTCCGGAAAGAAAAATCCTAGAAGATTTCAAAATATTTTTACATTCCAACAGTTTCCAAGATTCTCCATAAATATCCATGCATAATATAAGCATCTCGATCAATGTAAATTAACGTTTTTTTTGGGAAATTGGCAACGATTTGATTTAATTGGATAACAAATGTATGTTGTGTCACAGGTTTAATTTAAAAAAAATTTTTATAAAAATGTCCAGCAAATAAACTTCAGAAAATGATTTTAATATCTAACGGCCGAAACACGACATAAGGGTAAAGTAACGGAATTTGGCCGGCCGAGAAAGAAAAACATATTGGTCGTCGGGTCTTAAAAATTTAGAATTTACGGATATTTAGTCAAGCGAAAACGAAAGACTTAGGTCCAACGACATAAGTTTGGTCTGGCCATAAAAGTTTAGTTTTAACGGAATTTTGTTGGAGCAACGATAAGTTTGGTCTCATTGGTTCATATATACATTATAATGATTGGCCTAGAGGTCCCTTTCTGTGCCAGCTTGATCAACTTAACTTTAACAAACCCAAACGATTCTTCAATCGGTACATTAAATTAATTTTTATTTCAACGCAAATTTGCAAATATTTTACATCAGTTCAAGAATATAAGCTTACATTTGGAAATTTTTAGCAAGGCAAACCGAACAAATAATAGCCGACAAAAATATTTAACTGCCGAAATGTTAAAATGTACACTTTATGTATAGAGGTTCAACTTGTACCAGGTTGAAATACCCAAAAAAAACAACCAATCAAACTTAGGTTGACATAATACGATTAAGTTTGAAAAATCTTTAAGCGTTTCAAAGACGTTATGAATAAATGTTAAGATTTCTAAAGTCCGGAAAGAAAAGACCTAGAAGATTACAAAATCATAAACATAAATCAAGTGGTTAGTGTGTGAACTTAGTGTTGGTGTTGTGTACAGTGTACACATGTCTAAAAAC
>JAQFZG010005103.1:0-10814 GCA_034695465.1 Entomobrya nicoleti
CTAACAAATTTCGTCTCCATATAATCGTTTAAGATGAAGGTATACTAAGATGAAGTCGACTCTATTATTGCGTCCCAGCGTAACACCACAATATTTTATAATTCATAAATGAAATATTGCTTTTTATCATGCAATTAAGAAAAAGTGAAGCCCTGGTCAAAGAACCTGTACTAATTCATCAAATCAGCTTCCGGTAATACTCATAAACACCTCTTCAACATAACTGAGCCATAAATGAACGTAATTAAAAATATATTACTCGTTTACTCTACTGTAATATATACCTCACCTCACTGTAAATTTTGTTGCGTGTACGCTTATTGCAATTTTTACTCCAAAACAAAATAATGATGTAACCTGAAAAAATGTATAATTTATTTATTTTTACTTTTTTTTTTGAATATGTCATCAACATCAGCAGTGGTGATGATGACGGTGGTGGTAGCAGATTTATGTGTACCCATTAATAATAAGCATGAATAAAGATGACAAATTACTTTTTGCGCTACACGTAGCGATGCGATGCGAAAACAATACCATTGATTGTTTTATTACCCTACTCACAATTTACCGGTATGTCTTCAGCTTGGTTGGTTGTAAAAAAACATTTTTACGGAGTCACTTTTTACTACTACACCACCACTCATCATAATCAGTCATCAGCATACGACCAAAAGTTTTACATAATCTGCTTCTGCTCAACTCACGACAAATGTAACGGCGGCAGCGCCAGTGATGATGATGACGCGAGAGAAAATAATTATTACAAATTTACAATATTGAAATGTAGCACTTTTGATTTTATGTGGTGCTCTGGCTTTTACAGAGGTGTTGGGAAACAAGTATGTTGGTTGGTGGATGATGAAGAGGGTAGTTTGGTTAGTAAAACATACATATTATGTACATGGTATAAAACATAATATTTTAAAAAAATGTGTTATGTTAATGCAACTCAATTAGTTGTACACATAATTTTTTTTAAAGACAACAGAATATAAAAAAAACAGCAGGACAAAATTATTTGTGAGCTGGTCTTGTCTGGTTGAACAAGCTGAGTGTAACGTAACTGTGACTAAAGTTGCTGGTCTAATAAACGGCGGCTTTTTGTTTTACAATGACATGATAAATGGACAAAGGAAATGCACAAAAATAAAATTTATTTAATTTTTTTTGTTAGACTGGTTGCGTTGTTTTAATGCGTCGTGTGTGTTTGTGTGTCGTCTGAATGAGAAGATGATTGAAATTTGCAATGTGGCATCTTACCTCATTGCATAATCATTATCAACACTTTGTATAATTTAACAATATCTTTCTCAATGGATTAAAATATATTGGACTCAGACATACTTACATGCAGGCATGGGCATGAGTAAAAGTAATTTGTTTTGTTTCATTGAATCATTCGATTCATTTCCCTTTATGATTCTTTTTAGTCTTAGTCAACCATTTAATTGTGATATGGCGATACTATTTGAAATTTGAATGTTTGTTTTATTGTTGTACGATTACATTTTAATATTAATGGTTATAGAAAAAGAAGTATAGACTGAAGGGTAAAATAGACAGGAGGAGAGGAGGAAGAACGAATGAATTTGAATCGAAAGATTATCGATTTGAATTACAACAGCAAGATAAAGTAACATAAGCTGTCATGTTCATGTCAATGAGTCATGATGTCAAGTCAAACCTATTTTTGAAAGCAATTAACAAATCCTTTGTTTTTTTTTCTAAAAGGATGAAATGGAACGAATTGATATTTGTAAAGGCTTAAGATAGAGTGATCGATCTTACGCATGTTTCGAATCGTAAAGCGATGAAGAATGAGATGCAATAATGGTTGTAAGATGTGTGGTAACAATGCAGGTCATTGGAAACTATGCACTTTGATGGGGATGGATGGATGGGGTTGAACATAAAAAATCAAATCAGGATATGACTTGTAGGTTTTTCCATCAGCATCACTGGCAATCAGTAAAAATATTGTTTTCAAATCAATTACCACTCAAAAGTCGATATTTGTCTGGTTGATGATGGTGGTCACAATCAAAAGTGAAGAACTTCAATGCACTCTTGACTGTTGTCATTATTCACAAGGCGAGGTATTGACTAATTCAGTTTTCAGTCTTGAAATTTATTAAGTTGCACTGAATAGTGCAGTGAATGTATTTAAAAACTGCAGAGAATATTACGTAAGTAAACAACTATAGCTATCAGCGTATAATTGAAATCTGAAATTTAAATTATGTTTCAAGGATTTCAGGCAGGTCTTTAAGTCGAATTTAAAAGAATTAAATGCTGTCATTGTTGTTTGTGGGGATGATCTGATGGTGTTGAAAATTCAGAACACGGATTAAAAATAAGAATGTTTGATACCTATTGTCAGCGTCAGCAAAGCCTTTTTTGGGGGCATTACAAATACAAATTAGAAATTGAACTCTTGTACGAGCTGTGAGTTACCTGTCATGTGAAAGTCCATGAAAAACCGTCGCTTCGATGAAATTGAAAAGGGATTTTACAATTTGTCTTCTTATCTTGTAGTACTTAATAAGCATAAAAGTGGTTTTTGTCAATTTTAGGAAGAGTGACAAATTTAAAACCTTTGAACGTAATTTATGGCGATGTACAACATTTAATGTTTAAATACAAGATTCAGTATTTTTTAAATTGATATTTAAAGAACTTAGATAATTACGATTTTAGGTCTATGGATGCAAAAATGAAAGGTGAGAGTTTTGATAATTGATTAGTTTATTTTTATTGACAACTTTCGATTTAGTTAGATAATAGTTAGATAAGAATTATGCGCTTTCCATTTTTCCGGATTCCAGTTTTTGTTACAGCGACTTTTGAAGCCCAAAGAGCGACGTTCGATAATGGGCTTGTAGTTGTAACTTGTGGATTAGCATAACGAACGAAGTACACACAACTTCCTGAAAGATTATAATGTAGTCTGCATCTACAACTATCTATCACTGGTGCAATTTCGCGTTACAGCAGATATCACAATATTTTTGATGTAAGTAAGTAACACTGAAAACTAAATGTACATACATGTGCAGTTGACTTTTGAGCATCATGTCATGGAAAACATCTTTTTTCGAAATGTCATGCAAGAATTATGAATTGTTGCCGTTATTATTCCCAATGATTACCTCCACTTGCTGTACACTTCAGATTTTACATGTCGGACAATTTGGCCACAAAGGTAATCAGACCATTTTTATGTACATGTCCATCAAAGAAGAACATGTTGAACATGAGAGAGCTACATAACATCATTTTATGTATGTGTCATGACACTACGCACAATATCATCATCATCACGACTCCATAAGCACTTTTTTCGAAGACAAACACGACTTATAATTTCAAAGAAAAATTTCTTTCCAAAATTTATAATGCAACTCATAATACAACTTTAGCGAAATATTTTTTGTGAAGGCTGGATAACTTTTTTTTTTAATATTTAAGGAATGTGTGAAACATGTCCGTTTTTATGATGATTATATTTTGATAATGACGGGAACAATAGGAAGAAGAAAACTGATGTTGTAACAATGTCAGTTGGTCGCATCTTCTGTGATCATCATCTCTTTTGCATCGTCATCTCAGCGTATTCTAAGCAGTTTCGTCGTGTAACATAAAATGGGCAGAAGAACACCAGTCACGCTTCAATTGTTTCAAGAGAACTTATGATTATGACGAAACGATAAGCATGAAAAGAAGATGAGTTCCGCTTAGATTTCTAGACGAACTGAACTGTATGCCATTTGAAGCATCAACCAACGTGCGTATTATTGCATCATATCACAAACCGCAATCATTTTACCATTTCATATCGCCACAATAATCTCTGGAAATATAATTTGACGCAGAAAATGATGACTGGAGAAAACCTTGTAAAATTTCTTTTGGTCTTCTATTCTTCCTGGTTTTAAATTTTTAATGTCTGTTTTCAATAGACGGTCGACGGTTTTTCTTTTCTCTTTTTTCCTTACATCACCAAACTAGTAATTAAGAGTAGTTTTAAGACAACAACATGACAGCAGTATTGCACCATAAAATTATTGCTTGTACGTGAAAATTATCTTGGAATTCCTTCACGATAACGCACATAATACCAACCACTCTGGCGTTTTTTTGTGAAGAATAAAAAAGAACGGAAGGAAGGAAGGAACGAAAGCTTGTTTTGTTAAATGTTTTATAGTCCTCGGCATCAAGTATTATGCACTATTTCACAATGAAGACAATTTTGGTTGGTCAAATTTACTGATGATGATAAACCTTGGGAATCAGGTAATTTTATGGGTCTCGTTGAATGCAGACTTTAGTTCAAATGGATATCCCCAAAATATTTGGTAGTTTTAAGATAAACTGTTGTTCGTGAGCAAGTCATAAAAAATATATTTTAAGGAAGTCGAAGAAAACGTCCAATACTACATGTTGATTTTTTTACTTTATTCATTTGCGAGAAAAACTTCTCAAATAAAGATTTCGGTTCTTGTCTCTTTTTTAAATTGCAGGTAGTGCGCTCTTTCTCTTTGAGCGCATAATTTACCATTACACTAATTGCTTTACATACGTGACTTTAATGGAACTTACCTTTTTTATTTGCACCTTAGTTAGATAATATGCATGTATGTTTTATGTGTGTCCATAAAAATGCTCAAATTCTGTTACGAAGTACATAAATTCATTTAATGTATTCTTCTGAAGACCCAGTTGCAGTTGCAACATTATATTCTGTATGCATTCTGGGTGCTACTTGCTATTTTATGTGAATTATCGTTTGTTTTATTATGTTTGGCTTGTGTAGCTTGTCATCATATTTTCATTCCCTATCATCATCCTCATATAGTACGATACGATGGTAGTTTGCCAACATGCCAAACAAGTGAATAAATATATTTTGCATTGCAAGTGAAGAATCAGTTAAAATGAAGAAGTTGTAGTAACTGTGATCTGATGTGATATCTATCTAGAGGGTCGGCTAAGACTACGAAGAAAACGATGACATGGCACGAAATGTGTGTAGATATTTTTGATGTGACACTGTTTAAATAAGTTAATATGATTTGTAGTGTTGCTTGTTCTTAATGGTACACATTGCAGTTTTTGATATGCTCCCTAAATAGCAAGAGATTAACGCACATTTTGAGATTCTTCATCTTCACATGACATGACAAGAATGACATGCTCGGCTGGGCTAAATTGCATTGTTGCAATAATGCTAGATATTTCGTCTATCGCGTTTTACAAACTTTTTAATTTGTGAAGGTATAATTTTATTATGCTTTAACTTTTGTGAAATATATTTTGATGATCAATGATCATCATGTCCTGCTGTCTGTTGTCCGTGCTTTCTCAATGGGAACAGGGATGTATTTTTTTGAGGGCTTGCTCGCATGCAAAAAAAAATACCCAAGTAGAATGATCTATTTCGTATGCAATTTTGGCGAGAGTTGTAGCTATTTTCATCATGAATGTTATTTTGGTTTAAATGATGATGACGATGCAATGTAATGTAATGTGAGCATGAATTGTTGTTGATGACAAAATATTATGACAATTTTAATTGACGAGGGAGCTGATGAGGGAGTCGTTTACTTGGACATCTTAATGATGCTTGCATGTCATTAACTTCGTGTCAGTAAAGAACTTCGACACGATTTTTGATTTACTGCATTCGAATTTCCAAACTTTTTGGATATCTGATATTTTTTAAGGGAACAATGGAGTTACACAGCTAAAGCAACGTCTATTTTTGTAATGTTATCATATCAGTGTCGTTACCAACACCAAACACATAAACTATGAGAGAAAATGGATATAATAACAACAATGGTCAGTCTTTCAAAATCTTTTGGTATTTCTGCAATAAGCCCACAAAAGAAAATAGAAAAGGAATTGACAGAACTGGGTAAATAAATGACAGGTTTATTTTATTCAGTGAACGAAGTTGATCATTTAAAAATTTCATTGACGTTTTCTCCCATTTAAGTGGCGAAACACATGTACATTAAATCATTATGATAACGCTGATGATGATGATCTCGTTTTCACTTCAATAAGCTATAAATATGCAACCACCCACAAAAGAAGTAAAAAAGGGAGTTATCTATGTACTGTTCCATTTTTGGAAGGCATCATCGTAAATTTTAAAATCTACTCTAAATATTTGTATAATTATATACACTTGTGGCAGTTCCCTTTTGTCAGAGTTTTTTTAGAGACTGACATGAAATTTAAAGATAAGTGGACTGATTGATAATATAATTTTTAAATATTTTGTAAAAACCAATACTAGATGGATGCTTCATTGAACAAAGCTCATTGATGATGTCTTTTTAAATGGGCCACTTAACTTGTGAAAAGGATTCTTCTAGGTGGTGATGGCATGTCGTTCTGCAAGTTTAATCAGTTAACGGCTTCCACTAATAATAATTACACGCGTTTGCATTAATTGGTACACACGCCTCAAATTATTTACCAACAATTTTTTACCTACTTACTTGCTTTTAACGTTTAGTAATTATTACTGCCGATGGGCATAATATTCAAATGTGCTATCAGGCAACCTATTATATCACTTTTTAATATGCAAGCATTTTGTCGGTTGAGTTGGTTGTCCACTAATTTGAAAAATTGCTTCTGTGATGCAATGCCACTTTTCAGTGCAAAATATAAAGAATACATATCACTTTGCTAAAATAATAATACTCAGAACTTGCCTTTAAAAACGATGGAAAAGAAATCTGCATGCAGAAGCAATTAAAAGCTGACATTTTTATCCAAATAAACTTCTCTCTTCTCACACATTCATCAGTAAACTCTCAGGTTTTTCAGGTAGGACAAGCACACAACAATAATATAATGAATTGCACCAACAGTTAACATAGCACCACCAACAGTTAACATAGCACCACCAACAGGGACAAGCAGAGACTCACGATTTATGTGTAAACTGAAATTTGAAATGGGTAAAGAGTTAAAATGACATCACATTACAGAAATGAACTGCATTGCATGCAATATATTTTTTAATAATAATGTATTGACTTGTCCGTCATCATACATACCTATACATCTCACATATATTTTGCATTGTGCAAAATGACATACGCGATAAACGGTAGGATCCGACAATTTACAAAAATACATTTCATCATTCATGAAAGATTTTACTTTTATTGTTACACAATGAGTGGTGATATGATGATCACTTCTCCTCTATATCACCAGCCGTCTTAAATTCTTCCATTTTCGTCAGCAACCATCTTTACCAGTTTATCGGGAGAAAATATTATATTTCAAGTTGTTCCATTAAATAAAGTAAACCGATTGAAAAATGCGGTCGCTCACTTCTATAGTTTTGCTTTGTGTAAAAGAGAAACCATATCCATATTGGTGTCGTTGTGGCTATAATAATAGATCAGTTTGTAGTTATCTCGGCAGTTGGCAGGTATATAGTCGAATTTGCGGCTCTTTTTAGACAGGACAAAGGGATATACTAACTTTTTTTTGTATATTTATGATCTTTCATTGAATTAAATTGAGAATTTTAGGAAATCGTAAAAATACATACAGCACAATACAGAGCACACAGTTGATAAATTGGTAACAACCTTAAATTAAAATGATAACAAAAAGCAGTATCGCAAATAATCAAAAATATATATTAGCTATTCACCAATGAAGCAGATTTATTGTGCAATAAAATAGGACTAATGAATCCCTACTGCTTTTATAACGCTTTTGGCGAAGCTGTGTTGCTACCACAAAAAGTATATAAATTTCAGTCATCAAATCAGAGGAGCAACCGCGATGAATGACCTGATTGCTCCAATTCTGATTATGCACATATTTTATAGCAACAGTAGTCAATATAGTTAGTAAAATGGTGGAGTGGTGGTGATAATAAATGGTTTTCATTCTATCATGTCAACATTTTATCCATATAAATGGCTACATTACTGAAATAATCATGGTTGTAACACGTAATAAAAACTGTATCGTAATCGTTATAATAACTGCTTTGGTGCGAGAAGAAAAAACATTGTTACTTTTATTTGGACTGTTATATAGTCAAGTGTCTAGGAAAGTTGATGAATTTCAACAAAATCGAGACCAGACAGAGAAGATAAACTGCCATAAAAACAACCGAGACACAATGAGACTGAAGTTCATCGAAATCACCATTATCAAATCTTGAGATATGCAATTTGGCATTTAGAGATGTTTGTGTGCGATATAAGATTCGACACGACGCGACGTAAAAATTAAAGCCAAAAAAAATACTTCTGCAACTTTGTAAAAGTGATAATTACTTATTTTTAAAAACAAAATCAAGATAAAAATGCAAAATAAATGGACTAATATCAATATCTGTACTTTATCTTATAAGCGTGTACACGCCTGAATTGAATAAATAAATATACATTTGCAGAAACAAAAATGACCCCCAAGTCACCAGAGAATGATGAATGATGTTAAGTGCATGCTTATATGGTACCGGTGTCGGTTTGCGTCGTTGCGTTATAATTACATAAATTTGTAGGTACGTTTATAGTACTTACAGTATATGCAGGAGATATTTTTTGAATTAGTTTTTCTGTCTTTTTGGAGCTCATATTTCCTGCTTTACAGTTTTATTGAGCAACTGGTAAATAGGTGTAACGCAGCGTTTAACTTTCGAATGATAACTAGGTAATAATTAATGAATTTGATATGGCTGTATATTTTTATCATCTCAGTTAAACATAATATGGAGAAGAATATTTAGATATGCAATTATTTGTGTGAACTTATCAAAAATACGTCATTTTCATGCGCTCATCATATCTCACTCCTTGTCACCCTCCCAAAAAAATCATTGAAAATAAATTTTGATAAGATTCGGGTTTCCTTTTTGTTTTTTTTTAATGCAGATAAATTATTGGTGATGCAAGATGAAATATAAGACGATTATGATTATAAGCGACAACTAGACAACATCTTTCTATCGTCACTCGTCGCGTCATCGTTTAGTACCAAAAAAAGTCCAGTTATTCACAGCGGCAGCTGTCGAGTCTGCGGCATCCCATTGTGCCATCAATCTCATAATCTCATCGTCGCGTCCGTCACATGATCTCTACTCTTTTGTCATTAAAGTTATCTGTAACTGTAACGGATACACATTTTGTTGTAACAGTTTCGAATATTTGATTGATACTTTATTAATGAAAAAGTCGTCTAAAGTAAATAGAATATAAGGGCATCATGCAATGTACAATATTTTTGAAATCAAAGTCTCACAATCACATATGTACGTTATAAATGAAATGAGTGTCATGTAATTTTTTCATCAGTCATTGAGGAATCATCAAGATATCAGATTAGTACGTAGTCAAACAAAAAAAACTTGACTCATTTCATCGTATCGCCGCCTCCCAAACGACATGAATGAAATGGACAGTGTATCACTATCGCTTTTTTGGTTTGATGGAATGGATGTCTTTTGACACTTTCGGCATCATTCGAAGACGAAGAAACATGCTTTAACTGCTTCTCTACTACTTGTAACAATTAACAATAAAAAACTTTTTTTCTTGTTTTTGGACATGGACATACTAACGTGCCTATATAGCTGATAGTTATACAATTAGACATGTTTAGGTACACATATCACAGGACAAACACGATTGAAATGATGAATGAATATTTAAATGGTTCATCTCATCAGCATCATCCCTACTCAACCTACAACTTTCCTATCAAATCTTGAAGCAATGCATATTCAAAATTAACAGATTGGGTTCGTCAACTCATCGCGGTTGGCGCTGTACTGAACTAGATTTGTTTTACTTTTTTATTTTGAAGTTGTCTCATAACCATACTCATCATCATAATACGATTATGCAGAAATTGAAGAAAAAATTGGTTGTCAACTAGACTCTCCTTCAGTCATCGTCATCATCAAGTAGATCACCATGAATCATGAATGAAATTAGATGAGAAATAAAAATATAGTGAAATTAATGATATTAGAATATTAGCTATGTAACATCTACCTACTTGTTGACTTAGATCTATTTGTCGACGTGTGGGCATTTAACAAAAAAAATGGATCGAAATTGCAGAACATTTTTAGTTCATTTCAGTTTTTGTGCAAATCAGCTTTACCTTAATAAACATAAAAACAAAAAATCGTGGCGATAATGCTACTGAACATCTATGCAAATAAACTTGGATTGGATGTTGCAATATTGTTACATTAAAGCTTGTTTGTATTCAGCTAAAGGCATGGGCGACAATGTGATGTGATGATGAAGGCTATCATTTTGATCTGATCTTTTTGTTTCACTTTCAACTATCAACCCTAATCAATAATGTGTACGTGGATTGTCAAACGAATTCTCTCAGAGATCCGTTTATGTCACAATAATAAGTAGTCAGTGGTCAGTAATTAAGCAACATAACGGCAGAAATTATCTGTTGATAAATAAGTAAATAGTTCACTGACGTCCACAGCTTCTCCGTTGAGCTAATCTTTGACAACTGAGAAGTCTTCACTTCTTCACCTTTAAGGTTTTCTCTTCGTCAACTTTGCAGAAAAAACAAGACATGTTTACTGATTTGCGATTTTGGGGGAAATGAATGAATTGTTGTTCTTATCATGGTTGTGTAATAACGTTTACTCTACACTAAATATGTGGAATGTTGATTCAATTAGGCTTACATTTTGCATGCATAGTTTGTACCAGACATGCGCGTCTTCATTCACGTGAAGCGTTTTTTGACGCTTCATTCACATGAAGAGGCTCTTCACGTGTGAA
>JAQFZG010005104.1:0-10811 GCA_034695465.1 Entomobrya nicoleti
GCTTCAGGCTGTATTAATAGTTTTCTCGGTCCAGTTGATAAAAATCACTGATAACTGACTAAAACTATGATTTTGATACAAATTTTTATCTCTATTTTGAAGAGCACATTTTTTTATATATAAAAGTTGGATTACTGAATTTTTTAATTTAGGTTTTATATGTTTAAAAAAAAATTAAAAATATGAGCTGCTGTGAAAACAACGTCTGTCTTACTCTGTCTCTCTCATATGTACAAATAATGGTTGGAGTATATCAATAATTTTTTGATGTTTTCAAGTTTTGTCAAAGACATCGACCGTTGACAAGATTAAATATTATGATAATATTTTATTTAAAATTTAAAAACATATACTTTACATTATAGCCAGTTACTGATTAAAAGCATTTTAAGAATACCCCAAATATACTTTGTAGTTGTTGAAAAAAGGTGTAATCATCTATGCATATTTGTTAAAAATGAGTCAATGCATTCCAACCACGTAAATGATGCACCAAGGCGCGATATAACAACAACGTATTTGGAGTCACAATTTACAACAAATTGCATCCGATGAACTGTTATTTCTTTGGTGAAGTATTTTCAATAAATGAAAATAATAATCGGGTATTTTTGTATTAAAGTTGATGATAAGGGTAAAAGCACGCAATAATGTAGACAATGACTAAACTACTTCAAAAAATATATTTAAAAAAGAAGTTAATCAGATTAATAGCTACCTGACCAGTATCTTATATATTGGTTTAGGGATATTACAGGTTACGTGAGTAATTATTTTTAGTGGTTTGGTTTCCTACCTGTACCAGTTTAACTAAAAGCTTAATACTTTTGGAGCATGTCGTCAAGTTGGGCTAAAAACATAATATGCATAAGTAGTTCTGGTGTAAGCGATTTAGTTAAATATTCTTGTGCTTGCTTTACACTATTGTAAAGTGCAAATTCTACGTGTAAAGCTATTTCATAAGTATGTATAAGCTTGAAGTATATTTGGTGTCCTTTATATATTAAATTATATTATAAAAACTTTTTCTGCTAATAAATTCGCTTGTCGTTTGGTTGAACATTTCCCAAGCTTTGGGACTTGTGCAGATTTATAATTTCAAACACTTTTTTCACTGTTTTAATTAGATAAAATCTGTGTACAATTTTCAGTGAAATCTCGAGTCATATTTTTAAAATCTAGCCTATTTTGCAACAATTTTAAAGGAGATAGCTGAATCAGCTCTGAAGAATTTAATTGTGCTATCAATATAAGCGAATATCCCATTATAACTTGAACCATGGCAAACTTAAGCTTTAAAATCTTTAAAACCGTGTTGATTTTTATGCTACAAATTTTAAACAGCTTAGCATCAATTGAGTTTATCACAAATTTTGAAAACGTGGTGTTCCCAATCACATCGAAGAACGATTTTTGTCACGTCCACATAATAACCTCTGCAGATTTTAATATCCACTTTTCTCATTTTCAAAAGCAATACAATATTTACACATTACGAAGAATGCATACATTGGATCCTACTGAATTATCTATTCTCAACGATACACTTGACGTGGAAAAACTCTACTCTTTTCGTATCGGCGAAAAGTACGTTGTAAAAAAATACGACCGGAAAAGTCATGTGGATTCATCAATGAGGCTAGATCCCACATCTTATAGGAATCCACACTGCTTGTTAATTTTACTTATTTTTCCTTATGAATTTGAGGAACGAATTGACGACCAAAATGACCAATTCGTTTTCTTCCCATATCAATCAGCTCTTCAAGAGATAAAAACACTTTTTTACGTTTCACCCCTAAAACTTGAAATTGAACCTGAAACCTACTCTGTACTTCACGTAGTTATATCAGAAATTCCCAACGAATATAATTTGTTTCAAGGAAACCTTCGAATGGACTTACATACATCAGCTGAAGTGAAACATCCACTTACCATTATACTTAATCTGTATTCAATAGCATCTAGCGAAACATCTGGAAACATAAAAGTACCAGTTTTGAATGGAAATATGTCAATATTCATCTTTTGCTACTATTGTCATTTAAATAGTAACCTGCAAGCCTCTACAGTCATGGATTACAACTTTGGTACCAACTCATTTCAAATTTTGCAGCTAAAAGACCTAAACTTTACAGATTTGAAATTTGGAGCTCCGGGATTTTGGATGCTTCACAGAAAGGTTTCGAGTCAGTCAGTGGATTTGGACCCGTATATGTACCTAAAATCCCCTTTTATTTTACCAGGCAGCAACTCATTAGTATTTCGCTATGCCGTTATTCAACTTTTACTAGAACGCACTAATAGTTCGCTAGTTTCCATTTTGCAAAAATATTTCGTAGGAACTTCAAATTCAAACTTCACCGAAAAATATTTCCTTTATCCACAAGTGCTTTCAGAAATCCGTTATTCAGAAGAATATGATCAATTTGAGGATTGGTTTTCAATTTCGGGATACACATGGAAGTGGACTACCACAATTCCTTTACAGAAATTTGGTTATAATTTTTACACTTGTTTTTATTATGACTACCGATCCTGGCAATACTATTTACAGCCTTTTGAACTAGAAACTTGGTTGTCTGTTAGTATTTACGTATCTCTATTGGCTGTTTTCTTACACATTTCGTTATACCTTCGAAAAGAAAACAGAAGTGATTTTAATTCTTATTTCTTTGCTTATTCAACAATTACCGAATACGCCTACGGTGTACCAACCTATATATTTGAGATAAAAACTATGCAAATTATGATAGGGTTGTGGTTGCTTATGTCAGGGATATTCACTAATGCATATAAAGGTATTGCAATAACGGGCGTAACTGCACCAAAAGAAAAGTCAAGTATACAATCTATATATGACTTAGTGCATGGGGAGGATTTAAATGTGACATTTTTACAAAACAGTGGAATTGAGGATCATTTGGAATTTAAAATTTTTGCTCAACCATTCCCTCTAGTTTTGGATAAATGGAAATCTAATATGACGGAATGGATAACAGACAGTTTTGGAAATATATTTGTACGTACAAGACAGACATTATTTGATAGGGAAATGTCAACGGAATTTATGAGAAGTTATGAAAAATATACTGACAGTGTGTACCTACAAATTGTACTAAAGTGTAGCACGTGTTCATTAGATGCGAACTTTTGGAGAAAACACAAACTTCTGTTGAACCTAAATAAACATTTTAATGGCACGTTTATGTTCCCACAACCGGAAACTGATAACCTTTACAGAGAAAATTTTGATGTTGCTATTGAAAGGGAAATGATGAACTGTTCTAGAAAAATAATTTATATAGACGATGAAAATAAAATTAAACAGGACATTGAGTACTTCAGTACACACTATCCGGACAAAAAGTTCTTTATTGGTAATGAAACTATTATGAATGATTTTGTGGGATGGAATTTTGAAAATCCGAGAGGTTCTAAGGTGCCATACGTCTTTCGAAAGATTTTGGAAAATGGAATATACTTTCAGTTAAAATGGTTTTACGAAAGACAGCGGTATTCGGGTAATAGAATTCAGTACACCAGAAGTAAATCCGGAGGGATGTATACACCTGTGAAATCTTTAGACTTACAGTCGAATTTGCAAACATTATTTTATTTGTATCTTATGGGCATTGCAATAAGTTTGGGTGCAGTTTTTTGTGAAATTATTGCCAGGAAAGTGTTAGCAGTTTTTGTTTGGTTAGGTTTGAACATGTTATATTTGGTTTGTGGTGGATATTTGACATGTAAAAATACAATTTTGATGCTTAAAGAAAAATGCATCGATTTTTGGTATGATTTTTATCTTAAATGATGTATTTTTGGGATCAAATTCGATCAAATACGGAATAAAATTCCCGGTTATAAATTGGTTTGGATATAGCTTTAAAATATAATTAAAAATAAATAAGATAGCATATTACGAGAGCTTTTTATATTTTGCGTACTAAATAAATGATTTAATTAAGTGTTTTAATTTGGTATAATAACTACCTGCTTTAACAAGAAATACACTTAACTCCCTTGTTCGTTTGTTTTAGTCGGAGAACTAGATGAATAAGCATTTACAATATATATTAAAGAGGTTGTTCTAAGCGATGTGTTGTAATATGTATTTTTCATTATCCTGATATAATCTTATTAGCATCTTATTCCTAATAGCTTCTGTAAAAAAGCACACTCAAAAAGACTTGCTTATGCCTCATTCCTTCACATATGTTTTTTTTAATAAACAGTTTAATATTATATTTAAGTAGTTATCCAAAACCATAAAAACTTTAAAATCATCTTTAAGAGAATTGGCTTCATTTAAATGCATGGCTATTAATCTTTATTTAAAGATTACATTATTTCACGTTCTAAAATAAATGTAAGCAAGGCTTTTACTTTGAAAATAATAACTTTATTTATTTAGCTTAAATACAGAGCACGTTTATGTTGTCCAAATTTAATTTCATGATTTGCTTTCTTACGTTCAAATCGGATAACTTATAAATAATAAATTATATCATTAAAATTGTATACAATTTACTAACCTGACTAAATGTGATTTTATGGAAATTTGTGCTGATAATAAAATATTTATTGAGACAAAAACGTTTTAGGCGAATGAAATTATACGACGAGTTTCGAATTTCGAAAAGTGGTTTATCAAAAATCAGAAAGTTTACCAAAATCCAGGAAAGTCTAACAAATCCAGTTTACTGTAATACAATATTTGTTTGGTACATAAGAGACCAGCGGTTATAACATGTATGATATGTATGATAGATTCCATTGGTTAATATGTTTATACATTTTCCTTGAACCTAACACACGTTGAACACGAGCATGCCAGAGCGCATTAGGGTAGAGTAAGTGTTTTTGGAGTACGTCACTAGACATTATCTAACTGAAAAATTGACAAGTGAGTTACAAACTTCAGATTTGATAACATTTGTTAAAACAGAAAAAAGTTCTAGTAGCAAACATTATACAACGTTTCTTGATATTAATAAACTTCTGAATTTGTTCACATCTGAAAATTACTTATTGCCGTGAGCAACCACCAAAATGCCAACTTCAAATCATGGAACCAACCAATAGTAACTCGAAGACCTGAAATAGCTTTGGTTTCATACGATGTGTACAAAAATGGTGTATACAACCGACGAGAAACCCACGAAGACTTACTTGTACCATTTGGTTTTGAGTCAACAAAAAATAAATCGCTCCATTTGCAAGAAAGGTCCACAAACTGCAAATTATCGCAATACCTAAACAATCCCCCATAGGGAGAACTTGCTGTGGAATATTGCTACCGAATAAACCTGTTTACTTTTGCAGCAAAGTCAAAACCCTGGAATTGTAAATAAGATATCAAACTTTTCACTCCACACTCATTGTTACAAAATTTTGCCTATGTAAACATATTTAGTATGGATGTATTTGAAAAGAAACTAAATCCCCTTCCGTCTGTCAATGCTCTTGATATAACCATCTTAGTTGACGTTGACATCTCCCCAAATTATTTTTTTATATTAAGCCAATGGATTAAAACAAAGTATTCACGGCATCCAAATTTTGATTTGTACGGAGATAATATTTTCCAGTATAGGGTTAATGCTTGGATAACTGGTATCTTTTTTACTGTGTTGTTGTCCATAGCAACCTCGAGAATGAATGACTTCCGTTATAGCCTAATAGATACGGTAGCAATGGCATTGAAATATTTAGTTGAACAAGGAGATTCATTTACATCTCGTTCATGTAAGGTGCAGCATATGCGGATTTTGATAAGTGGGTTTCTATTAGTTGGCGTTGTACTCTGTAACGCATATAAGAATGACAACGTTTACAATATGATCACCGACAGAAGTCTTGTTTTATATGACACACTTGATGAACTTGTCAAGGACAACTTCACGATATACACTAGAATGAAATATATGGCCACAAGGCCTTTATCATTTATTCCTAATAGAACAGTGCTAGTTGTAAATCAGCAAGATATTACAATGATAAAATGTCGATTATCTTATTCCGAAATCTATTTTGCACTCCACGGCATGTCAGATGGGAAGGAGAAAAAACCATTTGAAAACTTGCAAAAACACTCAAACACAAGCTC
This sequence comes from Entomobrya nicoleti, assembly GCA_034695465.1. Taxonomy (NCBI): domain Eukaryota; kingdom Metazoa; phylum Arthropoda; class Collembola; order Entomobryomorpha; family Entomobryidae; genus Entomobrya; species Entomobrya nicoleti. The sequence continues at coordinate 6,113 of JAQFZG010005104.1, forward strand.
GAGGCCAGAGAACAGAATATCATGCTCGCGTTTTCAAGCATTGCAGTAAATGATGTCTATGATGAGTCTTACACAGATCAACATCCTGAAAAGCACTTATTAGTTATTTTAGCAGCATGAAAAACTTTTAGAGTAAATGACCTCTCCATTTGGTCCCGGACATTCTGTTAAGCCATCCAAGCTGTCCATGTAAAAAACTTAAGTGTCTCCATAATACACAAACAAAACGATTTATTAGTCCTGAAATGATAAATCTATATCAACACTTTTAAGCATTATTTTCTACAACTGAAAATTGTAATTAATATTTTATAAATCAATTATATTTTTCAAATTTGCTCTTTGTATTTGTTCAATACGTTGATTTTATATTATATATAACTTTATACAGACATACAACATCAGTATAAACTGGTTAAAAGATATGCCTCTTGTAAAATTTAAAATTAAGTAAATTTGTATTAAATTGGTTCACCGGAAAAAAGATAATTAAATTGCTTTGATAGCACTTATTTGTCATCATAAATTAAATTTTTGATCGGTAAAAGTGTTTCAATAAATGTATGTAGCTTTTAAGAAAAAATTATAACGTAAATAAGAGTAATTAAAAACGGTTGAAGCACAAGCAGTTAGCACATGTGCCTTGCGGGTCAAATAAAATAGTACTTACGATCACATATATCTTATAAAATATTAAATTAATTACCTAAAACGAAAAATGTAATACTCAAATGTGATATGCAAACTAGAACACGCATGTAATACCTCCCAACAGCGTAAACAACTCAACTACGCACATCAGTCCAGTAACCTTTTCTAGGAAGCCAGCACAAGCTCGTATTCATCGCCTCACTTTCAAATATCATAAACCTACAAAATGGCAATCCACAACTTAGGCATTGCAATAATCGTTTACAATATCATCATTACAACAGTTCATAGCAACTCAACATATTTGGCAAACTTAAGGACTCAAACCTACATCGAGCATCATAATGTTACAGTTTTATCATATGCATCAGATTTGATAAAATCGGTCACGGCAGAACTCAATCCAACTAACAATGATTATCCTACGTCTCTTGATATAAATCCATTTCTGAAACTATTTACATCTGAACACTGTTTTGCTGCCATAAGTAACCATCGAAATATTAACTTTAAATCACAGTATCTACCAGTTGTAACTCGTCGACCAGAACTAGCATTTCTTTCAATAAGTAAGTACCAAAATGGTGTATATTTCCACAGAAGTACCCAACAGGATCTGTTGGTGCCACTTGGATTTGAATCCATCATAAACAAATCCATAATTCTGTACGAAAATTCTACAAACTGCCAATTATCACACTACTTAAACAATCCATTATGGGGGGAACCTGCAATGGACTTTTGCTACAGAGTCAACCTGTTTGCTTATGCAGCAAATTCGAAACCTTGGAACTGTAAATTGGATATTAACATTTTTACTCCTATTTCTTTACTAGAAAATCTTGCCCACGTAAACATATTTAGTATAAATGTATATGAAACTAAACTCAGACCACTTCCCTCTTTCAATGCTCTTGATATAACAATCCTGGTTGATGTTGAAAAACCCACTATAAACGGGATATCAATAGTAAGTCGATGGATTAAAAAGAAGTATTCTCGAAGTCCAATATTCGATTTTTACGGATATAACGTTTTCCATGGCATTAATTTGGTTGCCTTTACCAAAGTCGTACAACTGACGTTTTACGAGATTTACAGTAGCATTCACTTTATTTCAGTTCTAAAACTCTGTAACACATGTTTGTACAATGAGAACACTTTTAAGCAAAATGTAATATTTACACACTTTGAATCTCCTAATGAAAACTTTACCAAACTTTTTATCGCTAAACTGATTTTATTAGCGTTTCCATTGCCACACGAACAACTTAGCTGGGATAATACCATGTATGGTATTTTTGGCGAAAACGAAGCTGTGAAAAGGCACATACGTTTGTGTGAAAATCACTATTTCAAAAGGAAAACTCTCATCGAAGGAATATTCCAAAGTCCATTAGAACGCATGGCTCATGCAACTGTTTACATTTTACATACAATAATGATAAACAATTCTTACAATATACCCGGAAACTTGAGATGTGAAAACGGGAACATTGTGCAAAGGTATTCAGACGATACTATATTTAGCTCGCCATTCATGCTCAGCTGGAAATCTGGGCAATCGTTTTCAAAAACCGTTAAGACAGAAATGATTTGGTTTCAAAATAGGCTAAGTACATTGAGAATTGTAAGCTGTGGACAAATGAGTTCTTCTCCGTTCCCATTTGCGTCATTGGTTAATGTGTATTCTTTGAATGCTTGGATTACAGGTATATTATTTACTATTTTGTTGTCCGTAGCAGTTTGGAGAATGTATAGCTTTCCATATACTATAATTGACATCATAGCAATGGCGCTTAAAGATTTGGTTGAGCAAGGGGACTCGTTTACACCACGTATACTCAAGGTCCAGCACATGCGTATTTTGTTAAGTGGGTTTCTGTTGGGTGGCGTTGTGCTTAGCAATGCATACAAGAATAATAACGTGTACAATATGATAACTCACCGAAGTCCGGTTTTGTATGACACACTTGAAGAGCTAGTCCAGGGCAACTTCACGATTTACACAAGAATGAGGGACATGACTACCTGGCCTTTATCATATATTCGTAATCGAACAGTTCTAATTGTAAATCAGCACAATATTGCAATGACAGGATATTCGTTATCTCATTCCGAAGTCGATTTGGCACTAACTGGGATATCGGATGGAAATGAGAAACTGTCACTTGAAAACTTGCATAAATGCTCAAAGATTAATCCGAAGGTAATTACCTTCCTCAGAGGAATTGTTGACGAATTTCATGGGTTGTTCTTGAAAGCAAGTATAAAGGACCATATGATTTTGGATAAAAGGTTTACAGATATAGTGTATAGAATGGATGAAGACCGTTTGCTAAATGAGTTAAAAAAGTGCTCCAAGACTGCAGTAGTCTTACCAAAATATATGGCATACAATTTTATTGAGCAATTGGAAAGAAGCGAAATTCCATATGGAAACGTAGGTAGTCAAATATTAAAAGAAATTAATATAGCGTTTAATCTTGACAGATTAGTGCCACCGTTCCTAATGAGAAGAATAAGTGGTGTTGAAGCATCCGGTGTAATTGATTGGTGGAAGCGTTTTGTGGGTAAGGAATATTTTCCCCGAAAACTGGACTCCAAATTAGTAACGAGTGCTACGATGTATGGAAATATACTTGTAATATTCATTGTATTATTGGGAGGGTTATCAATCTCGTGTGTAATGTTTGTGGTAGAAGTATCCCCGTTGGCTTTCCTGCGAATTTGGCGCAAGGTCTCACGATCCCAAACTTTGAGGTTAATCATATTTTCTTTACGCAATTTCTTAAAGCAGTTATTTAAAAATTGAGCTTTATATTTTTTATGTGCCGAATAGCAAGCATATAACCATATACGCAGTCACATTTTAAATTTCCTTGAAATATGTGTTTACGGTTATATCAAATAAAGCGTAAGTCTTTACAACTTTGAATCTCTTGAGAAAATTTGGCAAAAGCGACTAATCCCCATACAATTCTTGTAATGGTTTATATTTAAAACCCGGATTGATTTGTCGTAGTGGAATCTCTTTCATAACACCAAACAAATTAGAATTAGATCAGTAGTTGAATGTAGCCTATTTTAATACTCTCAAGTTACTTAGTCGTGTAAACGATTTGTTATGTACATATGTTACGTGTTATGATAAATCACTATAATTTATTGACAAAAACTGTACAGAATTCATGTTTAGACAAGTTTAGACATAGTCACGACCTTGTATACTTGGTCAGTATGTTTTACTATCCAAAAATTAATTAAATGATCGTTTAGTAGACCCGATGTAAAATTTGAATACGAATTATATTATAAAAAGATGTGTTTGTGGATGTTTAAACACTGGTTTAATTGTATCATGGTAATTTACTTTTCCTGATGGGAACTTTTAACAATTGATTGATATTTCCTGCTTTGAGCATTTTTCCTCACAACTTCATGGTAAATTGAATATATCTCTGTCGTCAATAAGGTTAAAAAGGTTTTTAGCTCCACGACGATATTCCAATACGCCTTTCAAAAGATAATCCATGAATGTACAACTCAAATAATTTTTGTGTTAAAATTTTCCTTAAAATATTTGTAATAAAACAACTTCGTCCTTGTATTTATTTCTCTCCAATGTAAGCCAATCACAAAAAAAAATATTTTACGAGTATCACGATGCTACAATGGAATTGCGATACGAATATTATGAATTAAAGTTAAATTTATTCCTGTAAAAAAAATTTTTCACGTTTTACTGACGCTTTCAAGATTCAATGATGGTATCTTATATTTTAATTCGATTTAAATGAATATAAAGCCGTAAATCGATTTTTGCAGTGAATTTGTAGTTTAGCTATGTACGTAATGTTACCATAAAGTTTATATAGCCCGAAATTTTTTCCTAACGTATCACAGTTATGTATGTGCACTGTAAAATACAGTGGAGGATCAGCAGCGTATTTACGCTACCATGGTAGCAAAAATACGCTACCTTAAAAATAAAATAAAAATATTATTCCTGGTAGCATATTTACGCTACCGTGGTAGCGTATTTGTG
>JAQFZG010005105.1:0-10807 GCA_034695465.1 Entomobrya nicoleti
TCACATGAACCGTAAAAAGAGATAAAGTGACCAATCGGCTCGAATCTTGGATTTTAAAAATCATATTTGATGTCGATGTTCCAGAAGTCTACGAGATATTAAATAAAGAGATAAGAATCCTGATAATGAACCTTTTTAAATCTTGATTTATTAACGTCAACAAAATTCGTGTATATCTTGTCGTTTTCATTCACTAGAGCTTCCTTAAATTATATGAAAAGAAACAACGTGCATGTAGCCTGTTATATAACCATCTAAATTCCTAGCTTTACATTCTTCATGTAAAATGCTAAATGTTTCCTGCATTCATGAATCAACTGTTTACCTAACAACCTCAGCTTTATAAAAATTGTATGACGCCTTTGATATTTTACTGGATATAAATATGTGTAAGTTTTTGTATATATGCATTCTTTACAATTTCAACATAATATACTGTTTGGAATGTTTAGTACACTTGAACTGCTACGCTCACATGCATGCATATACCCACACATAAAGTTACACGGGTATGTGATCATACGATTATGCGTTAATACTTTGCATGCATGGCAGCTGATGATGTTTTTTTAACACATTTGTGAAAACCTCGTTACTATCACCACTACTTCAAGCAGTAAAACATGCAAAAAATATTTACTAAAGTACTTTAATTATAAATTTATTAATTTATATCAACGTGTTCGCAATTGTAATCGCAAAAATTCAATTGAAAGACTATTCAGCAGTACATACAGCCAAATGAAGTTCAGCGCATCACGAATAGATAAATAGCAAAGCATAAATTGTCAATCGAATTCGAATGAAATTCCCCTAAAACATCATCAGTGCAAAGTGTGTTCGAAAGTGTTTTTATCCATTGCGGAAATGAATAATCAAAGCCGAACCCATTCCAGCAAGCCATTTGAATGTTCTGGGTGCCAAAAACATTACACTACTCGCAGCCACCGCAACGCTCACATGAAGACCTACCATAGTTCAAAATTTGAGAGATACTCCAGCGTATTTTGCGAACAGGTGTGTTTCCACAAAGGAAACTTGAATCAACATATTGTAAGACATGTAATGGAAAAGACATACTCTGGCGAAATTTCCCCCAAAGGAGTTTGGTTCTTCCCATGGCAAAGCAATTCACACGATATTACATATCAGGGAAAAGTCATTTAAGTGTAAGTGTTGTGGTCAAAGGTTTGCCACTTTTAGTGGACTAAAGTCTCATTTAGTCTCGAAACATGGAGAAAAAGCGAAATGTCAATGTGCATTTTGTTCGAAAGAGTTCGGCCAGAAAATACATTAAAAGCATAAGAGAAGGACCTTATGCCATTAAAACTATGGGGGAAATGTATTTCAATACAAAAGATAATATATGGAATAAATGAAGAAAATATCTTAAACTGCGCTCCGAAAGTTTTTCATCGGAAAATAGATCTACAAAACCGGTTGAGTCACACTCAAATAGGAAAAAATAGTATGACACGTGCTTCCTTTTAATCACCAAAAGTTAACGAAACGGCGGGAAAGGAAAACTTTTGCTACAATCCGTTTTTACAAATACATTATTAAAACTGCTCAAGACAATATTTTTGACAACAAAATTAAATTTCATTTCAATACAATAAGGTGTTAAAATTCATAAATAACATGTTACTCGTCGCTTGTTTTGTGCACAAAATCTAACATACATACATTCTCAATGAGCAAAACGTGGAATAGCTTGAAATGAGCAATTAAAAATAATTTAAAGAGTAAACCATCATAATTTTTGATACATCGACCAATATTATGAAATAAATAAATAAGAAGTGTTTGTCACGCAAAATATTTTAAATTGAAGCTATAATTTTCCAAATTCCAACTGCCAACAAACTGAACTGAATTTAAACTTCAATTGGTTTCGACTACACAAGGCGCACAGCCATTGTAAGGGATTTACTCAGTTCTTACTATTTTAGGAAAAATGAAATTTTTCCTTATTAAATTAAACCATTTTTATGCAATAAATAATTATTAATTATTGCCTTTAAAATTGCATAAGAAATTCACTAATTGCGCTACATTGATTAAATTAATAACGCCAAACGCCGTTCAAATTATTTCACTTTTTTCAAGCCATTCACCATTCAGGCCTTTATCAATTCACTCATTCCTCCTGTGATGCCCATGAGTTCTCAAGAACTCATGAACACACTGTCGACATCTTCATCTTCATCATGAAGATAAGCTTTAGGAATTGGGGAGAAGTGAGGAATCAGGAGCCTTCAAACAGTTGGCTTCACGAGGATAATCATCATGATCATCGTCAGAAGCAGATGCAGAAAAGGCAGCCGCACAACACCAGCAGATTCAGTGTTGCAACAAGAGAGCTCCAGGGAACAAACATTAGATTGTAGTTTAAGAAAAGTAAAATTTCATTCATTTCATTTAGTAGTATAGTCATCATAATAATAATCATTTAGTAGTATAGAGCCGGTGAAAGATTTTAAAAGTATAATTTTTAATTGCATTTGATTTGATAGTCGTTTTCGTGAAAAGTATAGTCATCATAATAATCATCATCCGTCTTTCCTCTTGTGAGAAAGACGTGAGTTCAAATTTGGAATTGGTCGTAAGTATTGTATCATTCATAATTGCATTAGAAGAAATAGAATTGAAGGATTGTTAACTATGGTTTCTCCAGTTAAAAGCATAATTAATTGACTTGTTAAAAGTTATCGGATCAGTGAGTGAGATAGAGACAGTTTGCATTGTACAGTCATATGGTTTTGTAGATATGGTTCAGAATTAAGAAGGGACAAAAGTAAAAAGTTGAATCGTCGTAGTAATATGGGTAGGTGCATGGTTCAATTTAAGTAAAACTGCATCTACATTCAATGTAATGCAAGGCTATAGTTTTTGAATCGTCATCTCTTAACTTTTGCATCTCTTGTAACTTTTTGCATCGTGCAATGCAACAGCGCAGCTGATTCATGATAACAGCTTAGTTTTCATTAAATTAAAGTTAAATATTTTTAGATAGGGAGAACCTACGTTACACTCCATTCATTTATTCATGTCTAGAAATAAATTCACTCAAAATCCTTAAATTAAAATTCCATTCATATAATCATACATTGAACACTGTAGGCTGTTGATCTTGACTCCTGAGCTTGCTTGTATGCTTTGCAATCCACTAGTATCAGTGCATCTTTTGTGCGGAACGTTCATATGTACCAATCATTGCTGTTACTCACTCATTCTAACCATCCAACATATTATTTTCCCATCCCGTTTTTAAGCTTAATCACAAGATAATTTATTCCATTCACAATTAGCATTTTTATTTCCCATACAATGAACAGCCCCATACATTAATGTAGCATATATACATCTGCATGTAAAAGAACTGCTATTTACGCTATAAGGAGCCGTTGGTATTTAAACTCACATAATTCCACATTCGGCTGCATACCAGGCGAAGATTTAGCTTTTAAGCTCACTGTTCAAGTGACTAGCTCCATAAAACCAGTATTCTTTCCACAATTCACTGCTTTGTACACTTTACTTCTGTTTTTTTTATTCGTCTTGTTCAATATTCATTCGGAATGCAATACTTACACCACAACGGCTATTTGCAAATTATTTCAATTTACTTAATTTAGATTTTTTATAATTACAATGTTTTTATTCTCGCCTTTTTAGCTCATAAAAACGATTTTAACCTTTAATGCTAATTAATTTTTAATTATTTGGGACTGTTAATTCATAAAAGTTGTCTCACGATATTTTCTCCACCAAAAAGAATCTGCTGTATTCCTAAGAACCATTTATGTTCACAGTTCTGTTCTAAAATTCCATCAAACAGTAACAAGTTTTAAAAAACACCAGATCAGTGAACTGGCAAGATCGTGTTCCAGACATGTAATAAGCTCAAGGCTAAAATGCTAACGTCATTTTTTGCACAGGTTGTTGACATCTGTTTAAAACTGCATGACATGTGTCAACTCATTAGCCACGACCAGCTAATATTGTCCAATGTCAAAACTAATTTAAGTAGACTTTATGGCTGAGAATATAAATAAATATATAAAGCTGGTGTCTAGAATGAATCGTATGCATATTTTGTAAATGGAGTTAGTTATAACTGATTATCTTCGTTTTATTCCACAATAAATATAATAATAATAATATATAATTTTTAAAGAATAACTCGTTAAAATATTTGGAATATTTAATGTGACAACATACTAGGAACTTGTATTTTTTAATGGTTTTAATTTCCATTTGTGAAAACAATGGGTCACATAATTCTGACCAGCATTTCCTTTCCAGATAAAGCATTGAAAAATATGTACATCTGGAGCATTGACAATACAATTAACATTTTGTTAAACGACAAACATCTGAGTAATTAATCTCTACTGTTGCTTTACTCGAGAAGAAGTATTATCTACTTCGTCGTAAAAAATAAGCTGCTTGTAAGGAGTAAGCATTGACGTCATCCTTACACAGTGTTTCACTGTTCAGAGTGAGCCAGAAAAAGGAAAATAAGCTAACATGTTAAATTGCATAAAACAAGATTATATTACATTACATCGATTAATTTGCTACAAGCCTATACACTGGTGGCACCATGAACAACTTGTATCAAATTTGAGTTTTTTACAATTTTTTAGCAAAATTTTGTGAGGTTTTTATTTTGAATAAAAAATAGCATTTTATGAAACAGATTCAGTCTGTAAACCTAAAATCATAGATAAAATGAAGTTTACACGAATTTTATTTTTCGTTGGGCTGTGCACCCTTTTGAGCATTCCAGCTGATGGGGTTAAGATTGAGTTTTATAAATACGACAACTATACAAGTAAAATAAATATAATCACCATCGTAAGTACCACTGCTTGATTTGTTACTTTTCTTAATTAATTATTTTCTTGTATTTCAAAAGATTTGATGTTACAAAGCAATTCCACTGCTCAGTGCAACACTATTTATAGACAAAACGGATACTTTCCTCACGGCATTATAACTGACACATGTGTGATGGTTTATTACTACCCAGGTTGTAATTCAAGAAGTATGAAAATTTTGCCGGGAAAAGCTTAAGTTGAATGCTTCTTTTTGCCAATTGCTTCATTAAATATTTTTTAGCAAGTTCAATTTTCAATAAAGTTAACCTGTGATAACAATTAATTCAATGTGTATTCGTTATTGCTGTATTACAGAACCTATGTCGGTCCTGAATCATTTCACGTTTGCAATGCAGAGGAAGGGGGTCCTCAACTTAACGTGGACATAACAAAGTTATACGTAGAGGTAAAACGACAGCAAGCACCTGAGATCTTAGAAAGCTACAAAAACTTGTGTAGTTGTGTGAATATTCCGCAATATGTACAGAACATGACCAATTGGTCGATTAACAATCACGGAAATGATTTACTTGCTTACTTTGCGCCTGATTGTTCAGACAGGAAATTTTCATCTGTATTTATTCCTGCCGGAAATTCCAGGCTGTCCTGGGGAATATACCAGAAAAGTAAACAAGATGGTTATACGACTTATAAAATACAATCGTTTGGCCCTGCACTAAACTCAACGTATTCTGCAAGTTGCTTGCCCAGGGGCGCTCTAAGGTATTGGATGCAAAGGTTAGTGAGCAAAAATGACAGGTCGACGACATTGGTAAAAGAATTACAAGCAAATTTAAGCGTGTTACGCAGTTTAGCTGAGCAATTGGATCAAAACGTTAATCAGCTAAATCGTACCCAGACAAATGACAAATATGATATAGATGATAAGCTCGAAAAGGTTAGAGAGGACTTGAGAGATATCGAAAATCGAGTTGGTGAAAATATTTAACGATGTAAAATAATGTACATGAGCTCGAAAACATTAACGAACAAAATTTGATCTTGTTTCTGTTGTAATTTCAATACAGATAATACCCTAATTTCCATTATTGCTAAATTATTTCCTAAATTCTGTTGAGTGCTATTCCGGAGGCTGTTATTTTAATCTTGTGTAATCACGCTTTGTAATAGTTTACTTAGTAAAGTAAACTAAATAATCACAAATTATTACTTCTAAAAATCTCTATATTTTTAATCTCTATAATTTTGCAAATATGTATACATATGTATTGAGTATGATTTTTCGGTCATTTTTTAACTGTAAACCTAATATTCTACCATAAAATTGCTTTAACTGAATAATAAAGCATTCTATTAATTTAATTTCGCATAAAATTCAAGGTAGTTTGTTATACCTATCAGTTGTGCTTATTCTTAAAATATAAATTATAACCGAAAGGAAATTTTACACGTCAACAAAACAGTTGTCTTTCTATAAGGGATTTCTGGCCACGGTTACATTCTGTCGTAGACAAACCTCATAGCAGCAACACGCTACTACACACATGTCAGCAAGCAAGCATAAACAGTTTTAAATGAGTCCACAAATTTCGTATCGTTATCCTACAAATATGACGTTCAATATTTACATATATGTCAAAAATGTGTTACGGTTTTTATGCATCATGGACATTAAATTACAACAAATACCGTAGGAGATGAACTGCTAAGCAGAAGTAGCAATAAATCTAACTGTAGTAGAGGATTTCGTGTTAACTTATACATTTAAATATATGGAATAAGGTCAGCATTATGTAAATACGTGTCACTCATTAATAAAATTTACAGTCACTTTACGCATGCATGTACAGTGGCTAAACTACGATGGGCCCGGCCCGGGAAGCTTATTTTAAGCATATAATTTTTAAATCACTACAAATTTACCAAAACAAACATATCTAATATTAAATATTTGCTATTAAATGGATGAAAACATTTAGTTAGAACGGAGCATAATATTAAACTAGATTAAAATTGGAAAAACCTTTTCCCAACTTTTTCAATTAATTATTTTATTGATAAGACTTAAAAAACCATGCAAAGAAAATATTATGCATGCAATTTAAACGATGTTAAATATAACTGACCGAAAGAATCAACATAAATATGTAACTGATGCAACAATACCAAATCCCAGTATTTTATCATGAACACCAAAAGCCTTCAGGAATTAAACCAAATTTTAAAGATGAAACCGAATTAATCCAAAAAATCCAGAACTTAATTTTAAACGTGCTTAAGTAGATTCATAACCAGAAATGAATACGACTTCCTTAAAAATCAAATACAAATCCGTATGAAATCAAATATAAAACTCAAAAATCGAACTCGAATTCCTTAACATTCGAACTCGAATTCCTCAGCACTCGAATTCGAATTCCTTAGCATTCGAATGAGAATTAATTAGCATTCGAATACGAATTACTTAGCATTCGAATGAGAATTACTTAGCATTCGAATACGAACTTTTTAGCATTTAAATACAAATTTCTTAGTAATTGAATACGAATTCCTTAAAAATTGAATAACTATTCCTCAAAACATGAATACGAATTTCTTGGTAAATCCAACGAAAGTTGATTATAAATCAATCAGAGACAATTTTCCTCAGAACTAGCATAAGCTTTTTGCAGTAATAGAATTAATGAAACCACATTTACAATTTTTAGAAGTCTTACGAACATTCGTTAGACTTTCGAATGCAACAACTGCAAAAATCAAATCGACGTTCATTACAAATCTTACAAATGTTTATTAAATGTCAAGTATTTGTTCCACATCAATAAAGTACACGTTTCTTGTGTTGGACTTACTTTCTTTAAGCCTGATTCCTATAACATAAATTAATTATCGTTACTAAAATCGCAATTAAGTTTGTGAGGCTCAAATTTTGATTATGCTCTTCAAAATACCATATCCAGGTTCCTCAATTATGTTTCTTTCTCTACTTCAAATATTTTTATGTTCAAGGTTCAAATATAAAATAAATAGAGATACAAGACGTTAAGTTGGAACTCAATTGGCAATCTAAAAAATACATGTTGCCTTTCTTTGAATTAATCTATTTCTATCGAATGATTGACATTTGTTAAATGAAGTTAATAAAAATGCAGTTTTTGTGGCAGAGTCTTTGTGGTAAATACTAAAGTGGTCTTAAAGTTTGATTGAATATTGAACCAATTTTAAACCGGTCATGAATGCTTTTACTTCGAACTCAATGCTATAAATAGAGTCTAGTGAAAAGAAGCTGAAGGAAATTAGTTGCAAATGTTTTCATTGGTCTATAAGAACTGTTGCATAAATCTTACATCAAACCCCAGTGTCAAGATAATCGATATTTTGCGTAAGTTTTCAAATCAATAGGGAATTAATTTGCTTCCTATCGAACGAACATAATAATGTTTATCCGGAAATATTAGTACTCAATGGCAGGTTTTATGGTTTACTTATAGACCCTAAAATTAATTTGATTTATTTAAAATAGGTACATGTTGTAAATATTGTAATATTAATATTAAATATTACTTTTAAACATTTGACACGATTCCATCAATGTTATTTTTTCCAGAAGATCTGATTTTTTTGAAGTCAAACCAAGCAATACATCGGGCTCGGCCCCTTTGAGGCCCGGCCCGGGAAGCAACTTCCCTCTGCTTCCCTCGTAGTTTAGCCCCTGTGCATGTATTATTATGTGAGGTTCAATGAATAATGTTTTAGTGAACCAGATTAATGGTAACTCAGTATAGATAACATAGCTAAAATATATTACGGTATAAATAAATAAATTGAATTGAAAATCTTTATTGCAAACTCATTGAAACATATTACAAAAAATAGTCATATAACATGTACGAGTTCATATAGTATAAATACATAATTAAAAGACCGAATACTGTATTTAAATAAAACACTGTTTTTTACAGTTTTGATCTATTTAAGCAAAAATAATATATTTCCAATACTTCGTTTGGGTTTATGCAGAGGTGTGCTCTCAAATCAATTTATGTATTTCCTTTTTTTTGGATTTTAATGTTAACAAAAACGATTACAGCTACAATCAATATTATAATATTGGTCAAGTATACTGTAATGAACACGATGATAACATAATAATACTTGATTTATTTACTAATATTTAACTTCTTTCTGAAATCCAAGCAGATTCTTAATATATTTTTTACATGATCACATTCAACTAAAAGTAGATCAGTAACAAGTGTGTGGAAATCATTGGCATTCAGAGATTTTGCTGATGTATGAGCTAAAGACGACAAACTTGTTGCAATGCAGTGCAGGACTTTATCGATTCCTGTCTTTATTAGGAAACGCAATTGCTATACACGAACTTTCTCCATTAAAATGAACTTTTATGTACAAACCATCTAAAAATATTCCAACAGATGAGTAGTCAATGGCATATATATAGATACTATGCTTTGTCAATCCACAAAAACATGTTTTTATTTTCAATGCATGTAATTGTTAGAACTTGCTAACATGTAATACAAGTAGAAAAAAACCGGATGTTACATTGATTCTGTAACACAAAACGATACACATATTAGAATGCTTACAGTTATACCATTAAGGTTCCGTCGACTGTAATAACAAGCAAAAGCTTTTTAAAGGATGGCTATACATAAAAACTATCCAAATACCTGTGTGAGTATTAACTCAGACAATGCAAACATAGTTCTTCGTCAATGCTTTGATACTTGTCGATATAACATGAATATATAATTAGTTTTTTGAGGAAGTGGCCACAAAGGCTATCGATTTCACCCAGACTTAAGACGTGGCTGACTCTACAAAATATTTTTGACACAAATATTAATAGCAACAAGAACAAAATCATAATGCCGCAACAACTCGGATACAGGCGGAATCATTCTACACAAAGTGCTGTTATTCTTCTCACAGATTAAATTAAAAAGTCTATTGACGATAGTAAAAAAGTTGGAGCTGTATTTGTTGACTTTCAACAAGCTTTTGACAGGCTAGACCATCAAACATTATTGCTCAAACTTTTCAATTTCGGTATAAGAGGAGTAGTGCTAAAGTGGTTCCAAAGTTACTTTGCAAGTAGAAAAATAAAAGTTACCAAAGATGGGAACATTTCGAGCACATTTAACCTAATTTTTTTATGTCCACAGGGGTCAGCCCTTTCGTCAATAATATAATAATAATATCTATTACGCTGACGATCTAGCGCTATTTACTAGCGACTCAGACACAACAGAAATTAAAAATAAACTGCAACAGGATCTAAACAACCTCAATAACTGGTGCAGCAAAAATAATATGAAAATAAACGTATCCAAAACTAAATACATGCTATTCACTTCGGTTCGAAAAAAGAATGAAGCCTCTGACTTTGTTCTCAAAATAGATAAACAAGAAGTGGAACGTGTAAAATACTTCAAATATTTAGGGGTGACGTTAGATGAAACCCTAAACTTTGAAGAACATTATAACATTGTTTGCAAATCCATGAAAACAAGGCGTTATATGCTAAAACGAAATAAAAACTATTTCACTGCCCGCTGGAGACACATTTTTTGCACTTCTCTAATATTGTCTGTGCTAGATTACTGTCTTCCGGTGTGGGGCAATGTATCTCAAACGAAATCTGATCGGATTAACAAGATAATCTACCGAGCTGCAAAACTAGTGGTCGACCCATTGACTTACGGAAAATGTATTGGAAATGACCTCATTGAGCATCTCAACTGCTTATGGGTGGAAGAAAGATTATACAGCAACATGTTGGAATTTATCTACAAAAACATTGTCCACGTGAACTCTGTAACGGAATCCTTCAAATACTTTGAAGGATTTAATCTCCAAATAATACTTTTCGTGGATGCTACCGGAGCCGGTTTCTCTACTGACGAGGAATGTAGGCTGGAAGCAGACGAAAA
>JAQFZG010005106.1:0-10804 GCA_034695465.1 Entomobrya nicoleti
TTTTTGAAAATTTTCGAAATTTTGAACTTTTTTGAAAATTTTCGAAATATTAGGTAGCTCTTAAATAGTGGTACCCTTGTGCTAAGTTTGAGCTCTCTAGGTCAAAGGATATGCGCATTATTACGAGGCGGTCTAATTATACACAATACGCGATTAGGAGAAATTATAGATTGTGTATATAATAATACAATGATAGCAAGATTTCTTAATATTGAACTACCTTTTGTAACACAACAAATAGCTATGAATGATCGAAATATAAGTGTGACTATTTGTGTAAGCGTGGCTCTAGTTTCAGATGGAAAGATATTTTCAAATTAATAAAATGGGGAATCTAGATTTAAGTAAAGAGCAATTGGTGGAAGTAGAAAAGGAATTATTGCAAAGCCAAGAGCTAATACAATTGAAACTATTCTGATTCCGTCGAATGCATTATCGGATCGGATCGGAATGTACACCTTGTGCGGATTTAATCCTTTGATCTTAAACAATTCTATTGGTGCATTTTGGAATCGTCAGAGTTTACGTGAGTTCAAGGAAAGGCAAAGGTCACAAAAATTAATGCTACAAGTTGCAAACAACGCACAGCATTGTTGGCTGGCAAGCAAAAAGTAAATCAGAAAATGAAAATGAACATAATAGTATGGTACACAGAGTCAAATTTCAAGGTTAAGGTAACGTCATTTTAAAAAGAAAGGAATTTCTTCAACGCCATCAATGACGTGTCAAGTAGCAATGTTGTTACCCCGCGTACATTATGGTTTTGGTATATAATTATGATTCAATTTAGAGTCAGTAAAACGATCGGGTACATGACCATTATGGGTGGGATGATCTTGGGTGTCACCACCGTGACTTTACGATACATCGTGACAGAAGGGCTCATTGGTAAAACATGAGTACTAATAATTTGAGAGAAGTTTGAAATGCAGAACTAATCACGTTCTAAGCAACTACTTTAAAAGTACAGGATATGTATGACATTAAATCATACAAATTGTTTGGTTAATTTCCTGACTTGTTATAAGCAATTTCTTGCCAATGGAATTCCTAAAAATGAATCGGTATTGGATTTTGGTATAATATTTACACTTTTTAATTGCTGTATTTGACAAGCGGAAACTTTCCACATACAAAGTGTACGAAAATATTTTTCTAAAACATTAATGCTTTAAATTGCATTGTGTACATATGTACTTTTGGGGGATATTTTTATTACGATGATGCACACACCCTATAATATTTTTTCCTTGTCAAATTTCCTGTCACACTTCGGCAAGCTTATTAAATTTTTAATTTTCATCCTATCTTCATCCGTAACAACCCATGAAATCTGGGATTTCACGAGGAGATCCAAATAAAACTCTACATTTAATAAAAAATGGTCATAGAAACGTTCAACGCTGTCCAATGTAAAAATGCTTGAAGAGTACATTGTTTTTGGAACCCATACCCGAAAAACGAAACCCCAAAAAATCAAGGTGTATTTTATCCATATTGCTATTACTGTCTGATCCATATAGGAAAAAAAATAAAAGTAAAATTCTTAAACAAGTGCCTTAAACATGTCGACAAACTTTTCATAGCACGGAATTTTGAATGTGTATTTTCATTTGTCATGCAATTATTTAAATGCCACTAGTCTTTATAATAAATTGTAAATTTCGTGCAGAAACGGAAGCAGAAAGAACGTTTTTCTTTGAATTGAAAATTTTATTCTTGTCGATATTTGCTGCGTACTGTGAATTTCCTTTTACATATTTGTGCTCATTTACAGACAATAGCTTTCGGAGAACCATCAAAAGAGACACCATATTTGAATATTATTTTCCAGCAGTACGTAGGATTATAAGTGCATTTAAATTTTAAGAAAAGCGATGAATTGAAATTTCTAATGCATGCTGTCTGTAAAAAATAGACTTAAAAGACCCGAGTATTTTCCGTAATTTAAATTTGATTAACGCTTGGGGTATTTCTGACACAGCTTTTGTCCTGTTACTTTACTCTCTGGAAAAGTTTTTGCCCGTTTTCGCTAATAAGGTTTTGACAAGCTATATGTAGACCCATTTGGTAGTGTAATCTGATTGTGATATAAACACAGCAATACGGACACATGGAAACATACAGAATCCACGTTAGTGTTTAATACACCCCTTTTTTTCTTTAAATAACCAAGCAGTATTTTTACTTTTGCTTGTGTTGTTGTAAACTGCATGATATGAATTCGCATCAGTGACACGCGTAATAAATTCTAACCGTTTACCTCGTTTGCAAGCAAAAAGCGCAATGCTGCTAGATAACGCGCACTGTCACTAACAACTTCTGGAATAAAGTACATAAGAAACGCAAAAGAGTGAAGAGCTATATGTTTTCACAACTCCACGATTCAGTTTGGGATATTCAACATTTCGAGAAATATTTATGTATATGTAT
Organism: Entomobrya nicoleti; assembly: GCA_034695465.1. NCBI lineage: Eukaryota > Metazoa > Arthropoda > Collembola > Entomobryomorpha > Entomobryidae > Entomobrya > Entomobrya nicoleti. The sequence continues at coordinate 2,434 of JAQFZG010005106.1, forward strand.
AAATATGTATGCCTCTGTGTAATATAATTAACTTTTCCAACAATGCAACCAATTGAGTACGGATAGAGTTGACTGCATCCTCTGCTAACGCGTAATCTGCTAACAATTTATGCTTGTAAATGCTAACAATGTCTTTCAAAGGTGATCCTATATGCTCAAATATACTCGGTTCGAAGAGGATGATAATGATGCTTTCGGATCACCACCCACACCACAAGCTGACTAGAGTCTCCCCACAAATGATCTGTTCCAATACTTAATTTTTGCGGTCACTAAAGGTATCGCAGGAAGGTAGGTCACATATCATGCATCCCCAAAAAATGGTGAAAGTAATTTACATGAATACAAACACTTCTAAAAATTCACCTTGAAGTAAAAGTTTTAATTCTGTGCGGAATCGTAATCTCTTTTCCAATTTAACCAATACCAATCGTGGGAGATTTGTGTTATCATACCATCGTTGCAGGTCTATGTTGCGATTTTGTCGACGCGCTGCATTAGTCAAGGCAGCTAAAAATAAAATCAAACAAATGAGCAATTTAAAATTTGGAGGATAAAAATATCTACCCACATCTGAATATAATGTGGCGGTTTTTAGGGGGATAGCAAATGTCATAGCGTGTTAGTCATAGCTTTTTTTACTTTACTCAAACTAACTTAAAAATAAAATTTAATGATTTTAAAATATTTTTACTTACTTTTGTCCCAAATATGCCATTTGCATGTTAAATGCAAAAAGAACGATTTAAGTGTACTTTTAGAATGAAACGTGGAATATGTATGGTATGTAACGTTTCATCACAGTTACTTTATCTTTTACCTTACCGTTCTTGTTTTATGCTTACGTGGATATGTCTAGAGCATGCTCGTGCCAGTCGCACATCATAGTTTCTTTATATCAACTTTTATGGGCAAGAAATTATAGTACTAACTAAAATATTTCTTTTCCCTTGTTTATGAATTTAATTCCTGTCGTCTAAAATTGATGTATTTACCATCCAAATAGCAAAAGCGTTTAAAAAACAAATTAGCATCTGAATAATATTTGGAGACTGATAATAGAGTGCGGAGTAGGCTTAGAAAACGTATTTGTAACGTCAGCACAGAAATGCCAGCAACTTATATGCGCACAAAAAATTCAATATAAATCCTTATAAATTTCAACTGGTTTCTCAATAAATTTGACTTATTCAGACTTAAGAGTTTATAAAAACGGATAATAAATTTATCTTTAATAGTTAAAACTTGTTCATACCTGATTTAAATCGTTTAAAGCATAAAATCCTTAAACTACACTTAAGTTTTGACGTTCGACACACTTTTTCTAGATAATAGGAATGAACTATATTACTTCATATGTAGCAAACGATCATTATAATTAGTCTAATAGAGCTACCTGTCAAGCTTATTTAAAACCCTACATTCATGGTTGAAGAAATCGTCGTTTCCCGTGTCTTTACATCGGTCACTGAATTTGGCTTGACTGAGCAAGACTGACCCTAAAAAAGTTCAACATTTGCAAACTGTTTGCAACAATATTTCAAAATTTCATTAGGATGGTATGTTAATATACGGATAGACTAGTTATTAACAACTCGACGTTTAAACTTCGATTAATTTATTTTGACTTCTGGTTTACGAACATTAGAAAATTAAAGTACATCGATTACATGAAACTCTGAATGTACACCTGAGATTGGACGTCCCACACCCAAGTATACGGGAACAATTGACAAATACAACGTCTCTACGTCTAAAATACAACGTACGAATAAAATAAAGTACAGATTGTGCAATGTACAGAACCTTCATATTTGTTAACCATTAAAAATATTATTCATACTGTTAATCATTTTAGTGGGAATGTTTATGAGTATTTTGCTCAATCAACTCCATCATACGTTGCTCCTTTATGCAAAACGCCATCATTTCAGCATTAAATCATATGTCCGTACAAAATGGCAAGCTGTCGAAGCACACAAAATTCAAAATTCCTTCCAAAATCTTTGCCAAATTATCGTATGAAACACTCGGAGAGCGCACCAGCATTGTATGTTAATAACGTAATAGACCGCTTGAGCCGGAGCTATACAATAACGACTCTCTACAACTCACGTTTTCCCTATCCGTGCAAACAATGTGGTGGCTGCTCCGGCTGCCTCACCCAATATTATACTGAAATTCCGCCCTTCCTGGGACAAGTAAATCGTTTATTTTTCAGTGACTTTCAGTCAGGCAGTTGTAGATTTTTGAGACAATATTGGTTTTACTTAAAATAAAATGATATAGTTTTAGTCAAAATTAACTTCCTTTGCGTCACTGAATATTACTCAATGCCACTGGTCGTATGAAACTACCTGAACTGAATCTTCTGTTTGAGGAAGTTGAACCCTCTCGGCATTTTAGGTCATCATCATTCGCCAGTGGTCATTATAAATGCTCTTTTCTTCAAAAAATGCATTCGTGTTGATTTTAAAAATGATAGATAACGATCGATTTGTTAACACATTTATTGCAATAACTAATGTTGCAACTCAGCATTGTTATCAGGGTAGCATTGTAAGCAAGTTTCAAAGATAGCAAATTTATTTGTTAGTTTTACAGCAAAAGCCATACAGCACCGCTTGGAGCAAAAATAATCTGGAATCTAAACCTTTCCAGATAATTCGCGTAACGCACATGTGTGAGTACAAGGATTGAGCTTTGACTGCTAAGTTATACATGATTTTGATACAAACGAAAGTTCTGTTTTGTAGCCTTTTTTAACAAATACCTTGCATTCCGAACAAGTAACTTTTTCGGTTACATGCGTACTTATCGATATAATGTAATTAAATTGCTCGAAAAAAGTCTTTGCATGCTAAATCAAGCAACTAACTTTCAAGCAATTAATTTTTTTCAATAGAACTTAAAATGTCCATATAAAATTCACTATACTTAGCAAACAATTAATTCCAATTTATTGTCACATATTAAAATAAAATGTAAAAATTAAAGCATTTTTTAAACCCTTGGATTAATTAATAAATCTAATAAATCGGAGAAAGTGTGCAAAATTAAGTAGCTTATTTAGTCAAAGCTTAGACATCAGTATAGCAAGGGTTCATATATTTAGCTAAAATAATTGTAACAATCTTTTAAATATTGTCGTCTTAATTTTTATCCATGTAAGTTTAAGCTTTTAAATCGATCATCGGGCAGATCATACAATCTATAATTTACAGTGGATTACCAAGGCAATCAAATCGCCAAATGTAATTTTTTAAATAGCATCATACCGATCTTCATAAATATGTATCCACTAAACCAATACTAGAAACTAAGTATGGCCCCTAGTCGCCAAAATTGCATTAACCGAATAAACACCGAGAATAAATATAATCAGCCCTGGTAGCTTTTGTAATTGTTCCCCATGTTCCATAATAAACTGATATATTTCGCATCGATTTCCAAGTTTTGTAAAATATTTTCATTTTAAATCTATCTCCTTGCTTAGCATGAGAAGTTCCACAAAACCATAACCAATATGTCTCAGTGCCTTGCTGTCTTCATTAATAAACACGCACAAATAAAATATTACAACTATGATTATAAACGTAATGCTACCAATTAGTGGAACAAACACGTATAATGTCCATGGAACTTTTCCTAGAGCCACTATAGAACCCGTAGTACAAATCACAATAAGGTAGAATATTACACCAAGATAAAGTGTGGTTAATAGGGACATTAGCTGGTTTGCTATTATAAACAATATTCGTAAACCTCGCCAACAATTGGTGGAAAGCGGAATGTCTTTAAGTCCAACGATACAATTATGGGTATTTGTAAAAATAAACATTACCATGATAGCAAGACTTCGAAATATTGAATTGCCTTCCATATTGCAACAAACAACTATTATTGATCGAAATATAAGTAGGCTTATTTGTAAAGCCATGGCACTGTTTTCAGGTGGAAAAACATTTTAAAGTAAATAATTTGGGGCATCCAGATTAAAGCATACAACAATTGGTGGAAGAAGAAAATAAATTGCTGCAAAGCTTAAAACCAAAATAATTGAAATTATTCCGATGCCATCGAATGTCTCGTTATGAAAACATATCTTGTGTAAATTTAAACCTTTGATTTTAAAGATTTCACTTGGTGGACGTATGAAAGATTTGGGTTTTTGAGGTAAAGTTGCTTCAAAACGCATTAGTTCATTGCACATTGGAACTATATCATTATTTAAGTCTGACAATATAAAACAAGTTCCAAATATTGCTACCGCAAATAAAAGTTGAACTGTAACAGCAAAAAGGGAGAATATGGTATAATTCCCCGGATTGTAAAGTCCGTCCACCAGCGTATACAAGCAGCATGGAAACCCAGTGGATAAAACTAGTACGAAATTTATAAACTTCCAAACAAATAGATGCGGGAACAAGCGATTTTCTGCAAAAAAAATTAAATTTCGGATTCCATTGGATGTTTATTTCATAGTGGTATATATTATCGGAAATTTCCTGGTTCAGCTCTAAAGCAAGAAGAATTAATGGAGAGCACATTTTAAAAGATATTGTACTTTTTCACTAGATATTTTCCAGATTTAAGTATTTTAAATAACAAATATTGTTTTATGATATGTTTACAGGAGTATTTAAAAACGAGATTGTGGCCAAATTCCTCCAGCACTTTCAAAACCTTTACATATTTCAAGCGAAATAAAAATATAATGTATGATTTAATTTTTAAAAACTTTCAAATATTATTTGCTTGTTGTTAGTTGTCGTATTCTAATAATTATATTCCCAAATGTTTCAACATTTTTGTCAAATAAATTGGATATGCGGCGAACTTTAATATGTGGTGTCTGTTATGCACTAAACACTTGCAGTATGTTCCCGTCTCTACTTATTTTTTCTTCCTGATATTGGTTGTGAAATAATTTTGAAAATCGATGATCAAACAAAGAGCAAGCAGAACTTGATTGTCTCCGATCAATTTTATATTCACATAAGTACGCTTGTAGCTCGGAAACTCACTAAGGGTCGGTTTCTCTTCGTGGTCAAATACAGTTTTGATTTTCAAGTTGCAATAAATCTGTAAACGGCTATAAGGTTCAGTGGTTTTTTAAGACCTGAGCAGTTTGATGGAAAAGACTAATATTTTTATACACACCATTATAAGAAACGTTAATACAATTTAGAAAAATGTCGAATACAAACACCTTCTAGTGTTCTGTCGTTACATAAATAAACTTCAGGTACTTTTGGAAATGTCTGGATGGATAAAACATTATATTTCAAATAGCAGATACACTGTAACATGTCTTGGTTAAACAGTTTAAATTTGTCTGTTATGTGCTGTTTGGCTAAAAAGCATGTTGTATCAGTTATTCTGGTCATTATTCAACTGTTATTGATTTAATCTTAAATACATATATGTAGAACATGCACATGTCGCTAGGCTTATACAATATTAGATTTACCTTAGATGGAGGTTAGGTATGCGATGCTCATACATATCTTATACTGCAATTTTAACAAAAAAATCTGATATATTTTTTTTTTTCAAAAAATGTCATTACTGAATTTTTGATGTAATATTTTATTACGGAAGACCATATACTTGTCGGATACGTAATATCGATAGCTTATAATATGTACCTTAAACATGCATTTATGAAATTAACCTTTATATCTTATAAAAGGTATAACAGGCTAGCGTCGTGTCAATAAAGTTATTTATCTAATGGGATTAGAGTTTGTTATTACAGCTAACGAATCTACTATCAACTATCTCCAAGAGATTTATTTATTTTTAATCTAAATTTAAATAATCTCCAGTAGCACTACTTGAGTTTTGTGCTAAGCCAATATTTCATTTTATGGCCAATTAATCGCTCTCATCAGCGTACGTCACGGGTGTTTTGTCGAACACGCCCACTTTTTTAGATCTCTTTCGATAAATATTGCAGAGAAGGCGAAGCGTTACGTTGTAAATGATTTCTAAAAGAGATAACAAACTAAACCCCATATATAGTCCTAAAAGTCCACCAGCAATTGAAATGAGGTCAACCGTAGTCGTCATACAGCGAGGAAACACAGAGCCCACATTGAAGTATGTGTGAACAATAGACAAATTTTCCGCTTGTTTTCTAAAAAATGTAGTTAAACATTTTGTCCAATTAAAAGAAAATTATTCAACTATACATTGAAAATATCATAAATTTTTCTATATTTTCATACTGTAAATCCTTGTAGTTTGGATGTTTATCAGTGTTGTTCAATCAACTCCAACATATGTTGCTCCCATATGGTTAACGCTGTGGCTTCAGAATTATATCGTATGTCAGTACAAGCCGGCAAGCAGTCGTCGCACTCCAAATCCAAAACTCCTTCCAAAATATGCGCGAAAGCGATTTTGTTGAAAAAATTAATATCCAATAAAACTTTTTAAAATGAACCTTTAAATAGATCTTACCTTTTACAATGTCTGTACAGCTATAGCTCCAGGCACGGCATACCTTATGGTTTTCATTATCTGTTCCAGAAAAAAAAACAATTTATCACTCAATATCATTACGAAATGAATACATTAAGATCATTATTCGTAAAATGAATTACGTTGCATATAATAACGAACGCATCCACACTCCCGCATTGTGTGTCTTGCAATACACTCGTCCATGCAATTTGACTCTGTGTATTTAGTATAATGCCGTAACTTCATCTCTCCCTCAAAACGACGTTTTTCCAGTTTAAATCCTCTGGTCGACTGATCGCTCATAGTTATTTTAGGGTACACGCTAACAAACGATTCTGTACCTTTCCATACAAGAATTGTATAAAACGATTTGGGTGGAAGTCCATCCTGGATCTCTATGTAAAGTTTCTCTTCCAGATGCCCAACATATGTAAAGTAAATTTTAATATTTCTTGTCGTCTACAGAAGCAGGATATACAACAGTTTTGACAGAATCATTGTCAATCTTAATAACATGAGCTTCAATGGTTCCGACAGCATCCAGTATAAAGTTGTCATCGTCTCCAAAAACATCAGCCGTGACTTCACATGGTACGGACATTTCCATATCTTCAACAGCAGTATTGTCCCTACTAAAATGTTTTCCTGATTTATATATCTGTCTACACGCAGCGTGTCTATATAGACACTTGGGACCCGACTGATTTTACCAATTGTTTAAACATCCAAATGTAAGGGTTCTTAGCGGAAAAACAAGAGAATATGAATGTGTCGGTGAGTTGATGGTCCTGAGGAGCCAAGTTCCCTCACAAATGTTGAAGCTGAAAATAAAGTGTCGGTTGCGAATATGATATTGATGATAAATTGGTATGAGAATCGAATTTGCATACAAGAAATGTTATAAATAATTAAGTAGTTAACAATCAATTACAATCAACGCTGTTTAAATCAAGCGGATAATTTATTCTATGAAAATTCAATATCAATCATTTTCATTTATGCTCATATACATGCGCAATAAATAGTTATGCTTGCATATGGATTATATTCTTTTGAATGTATCTTTATATTGAACTTACTTCTACTGTTTTCTACTAGGAATCGAGCTCTTTCCCTTTACAAAGGAATGTAGAATATTTACTATTTTAACTCTTACTTAAATATATTATTTTGGAGGTAAATTATCTATGTATTATTCTCAGGAGAAAACGCATAGATATACTTGCGACCTAATAGAAGATCAAACAAGGTAAAACCTATTTTACTGGTGATGCGCTCCCGAGTAGTAACTAAATAATTAGGTACTCAATACAATAATTGTGGCAATATGACCTACAGCGTGAGCTTTATGAATATATGTTGATGCTGCCACAATTATTTTACACTGGACTTGAACTCTATTATTTGTCTCTACCTTTACGTTGATTCCGGATGGGATCTCGGTTTGGAAGGAATAGTGTGTCGGTTACACACTTGACGATGCTTGGAGAGTGTCGGTGACAGACTCGGCGCTGTATGTAGTATGCACTGAGAGTGTCGGCGATCCACTTGATGCAGCTTGGTGGATACACTGAGTGTTGGTTAGGGTTGTGTTGATGATGAGTACGACCGAAACACGAATGTGTCGGTGGTGTGATGTTTCCTAGTACAAGGTAGCTATGACCGAAACACGAGTGTGTCGGTTGGATAATGTTCCCAAGAACAAGGCGAATGTCCCTAGTACAGGGTTAAGCTTCCTTAGCTCAAGGTTTTCGTCCCAAGGACAAGGTGGCTGTGTAACAGATAAATACGGAAATGTCCGACGTTACACAATGGTCTTAATTACCCGACTCTCAATACCTCATCAATAAATATGAATTTGTTAACATACCACAAAACCGCTGATTTATGGTAAGTACAC
>JAQFZG010005107.1:0-10804 GCA_034695465.1 Entomobrya nicoleti
TGTACTAAGAATATAATGACTGAGAGCAATGATACACAATGGGAACGTTGTTTGTAGTTTCATTTGATGTATTTTTTTGATTTGGTGAAGTGTCTGTAACCAAACAATATATTTTTGCGAAACGTCGTTATTGAAAAAACTGGATTTTGCTAAGTGTCGTTCAAAAATCTGCTTTTGGTCAAGTGTCTTTCAAGAATTTTTTTTAGTCAAGGGGCGTTGGTCAAACGTCGTTTTGGCGAAGCGTCGCACCACGGAAAGATGCATGCTCCATTATCGCATTCCCCTAGTGCAGCGACACAGCTCTTTGCGGTTAGCCTGAAGAATACTCTTGGTTACATAACAGCTGAGCTACTACAAGGAAACATTTCAAATTATTTGTTTAACTTACATAAACTAAAGATATTTAAGTATTAAACATAACAAATCCCAAAAAGTACACGCAAGCTATAACAGCTGTTTTTGAATCAGTGCATTAAGCAATAATGAATATTATTTAAGTTGAGTTGATGCAAAGTCAACACAAATAGGAAATGTGCAACAAACAATATTCCAACGTGGAACTACAATTGTGCAATATACTTATACATTTGGTAAATATTTAAACTTTTGAAACTGTTGAGCAAGTGTACTTGCTACTAAATTTTTTAAACTTTACTTTTAGATTTGCTATATATATTCTAATAATTTAAAGCAGCAATTATGGAGTGTCCAAAGTGCACAAAAAAGTATAGCAGTAAATCCAATTTGTCCCAACACATCAAAAATATGCATAGCCAAAATCCAAGAATTCGTGTTCCATGTGAACAGTGCCCAAAGACATTTTATGATAAAAGAGCGATGCAAAGGCATGTGAATAGTTGTCACCAAATTCTACGTCCTCATGTGTGTTCCTTTTGCACTAAAACCTTTCTCGAACACGGTTTACTCTCCCGTCACATTTCATCTGTTCACTATGGAATAAGAGAACATTCTTGTGAAATCTGTGGAAAGTTATTTGCCAACTTAGGAAATGTGCAAAAACACATTCGGTTGGTGCATCAGGGAATAAGACCCTATCCGTGTACATACTGCAGTAAAGCATTTCGAGCAAAATACTTATTGAAGGAACATATCAACGTACATCACTTGGTAAACAAACAAGTATTTAAATGTGATCTATGCGGTAAAGATTTTCTAACAAAGTATTGTCTTCAGCAACATCGTAAAATCCATTGCGACGATAAGCGCTACAAGTGCAACACATGTTCCTTTGCATTCCACAGTAGTAGTAACCTAAAGAATCACCAAGAAACACATTTACCTATTCAGAGAGTAGTAAGGTGTCCCAAGTGCGAAAAATCATACCCCAACAAACGGTCACTTTATATTCACAACAAAATAATACATGGTTTTAGTAACAATTTTTCGTGTGTGTTCTGTGGAAAAATTGTTGCTGGGAAACAACCACTTTATGACCACATCAGGCGGCATATTGAAGAAAAAAGTTTTGAGTGTAAGCTTTGTGGTAAAAGGACATGCAGTTCTTCAGAAATTAGTTCGCACGTTAGAGTTCACACAGGTGAACAGTCTACTGCTGTAACAACTGTGGTAAAAGTTTTCGGGCAAGGAGTGATTTGCGCAGACATGAAAATAAACATAAGTAAGGTTAACTTTACACAAAACACCACAATGCGGGATGAGTAGTAGCTATATATAACTGTATTTTTAAAGTTTTGACTATCAGCACAGATCCAGTAACTATACTCGAAAAGCCAAATCCAAATGCCTCCGTCACAACAATATTAAAGATTTTTCCTACTTTGTAAACTTTTACATTATATTTCTTTGCAGGATAGGACATTGCTCTGACAATGTGGGATTCAGCTCACGTTGCAACTAACTTCTAAGTTAAAAACGTTAATTAAAATTTAGAATAAATAACAATACCCACCAATACCCGGTACCGGAAACAACGAATCTATAGGATGAAGATTCACAATGTTTATTGTATGAACACGTCAATATTGTTAAATAAAGTGTTTAACCTTTGTGAATACTAGAACGTTTGCTCGTTTAGATTTAACTAAAAAATAATTTGAAGCAATAATTTGTAAAAACAAACCGAAATTATTCCAAGTTAATATAAATTCAATAGCCTTAGTTATAGTTGTTATTGTTTTTTAACTTTAATTACGTAAGATAACTACCAATAAAACCGTGTCAGCTGCCTCTAAAAAATATTTTGTTTCGTAGTTTTTCAGATTCAAATAGAAATTATTTATTTACTTGTAACATATTTAGCTGAAAATCTAACTTATAAAGGTTGTAAACCAATATCTAATACTAATTAAACTTAATCGAGAAATGACATACAAATTTAAATGTGTTAGTTTGACAACAGATTTCAAATTAAGAGCAATATTTACGCAGTAGTTTGCCAAAGTATGGGTTTAGCCTGCAGTTGGCTGAATAAAACATTGTTGAACCAAATTAGCAAGTACGTATGCGTACTAGCTGAAATTTGTACGAAGTATATGCATTAAATTACTAACCAAGTTTTGTTTTCACAATTTTAAAGTTGTGTTTGATTTTCTATTGTTAACTAGTAATTTGTTATAACAAAAATATCAACACTAGATACAGTCTTTTAACTGTTTTGGCTTTAAACTACAGAATATATTATCATTAAATAGGTTGATAGAAAGAATAATGGGAATAACATTTATTTTTCCCCATTTAACAAGTATGTAACACGAATTTTAGTGTGGTGAGGACTGAAATTGGAAACAAGGCACATACTGGATTTCTATAATTCTTAAGCTAGTGGTACAGTTGGTAAATAAAGTGTTTCAGAATTTTATAAATAAAACATGAACAATGAATTTAAATATTTTAATAATTATAATATAGTTGTAAACTAAAGTTATCGCAAAAAATTGAATAAAAACTACACACCATCTAAAATTCAACACAGTCTCTGCTTTTGTGAAACTGGTAAACATTAGACTCTTCAAATTTCAACGTTTACTTGCAAATACGTCTTAACTATTTTATTTTATTTTTTGTACCTCCCACGCACAACCGTTTTAATTAATTTACTTGTATAAATATAAATATATGGCACATTTAAATTGTACCAGTTCAAATGAAACCTAGGAACGAGCATGTTTATAAATATATATTACATTTTGCAATAAATACAGTTACGATTTTCATTCGCGTGAATCAACTGATGCTCCTTCAGCAGTTTTGCTCTTCTAAAATCTTCTTTTTTTGTATACGAATACAGCTTTTCTCTGATTTCATTCAAAATATGATCCAATAATGCAGACTTAGTTGAAAAAAAATTGCCACAGAAAACACAATTATATTACTTCTTTTCTAAATGGGTGAGTTCATGTGAAACTATTTGCTTTCTGAGAGCAAATGTTTGGTTACATGTAGTACACTTATAAGGCTTTTCTCCAGTATGTCTTTTTATACAAGCGGCTTTTTCGCTAACATTTGAAAACACCTTACTGCACAGATTGCATTCGTACGGTTTTTCTTTGATATGTCTCATAATATGGTCCTTCAGATGCCCCTTTGTATTGCTTAACTTGTTACAAAACAAACAGGACAGTTTACGAGTTGAAGTGTGAACTCTTTTGACATGACTTTTTCGATGATTATTTGTATAAAACAGTTTTTCACATAATTCACATTTGATAGTTCTGAAGGCTGGCTTATGTGTTTCCATGTGATTTTTCAAGTCAGCCTGTCTGTAAGATGCGAAAGAGCAAGTGCCGCACTTGTGAGGTTTTTCTTTTTTGTAGCAACGAGGCAAATGTTTGGTCAGGTATCTTTTTCGTAAAAATACTTTGCTACATTTTTCGCAATTGTATTCCTTAAGGTCACCTTGACGATGTTGAGTGGCATTATGGTGTTTTAAGTTAGCTTTTGCCGCAAATGATTTATCACATATTGTACATTTAAATGGCTGCTGTCCCATATGAACTGTGATTACGTGATGGCTGACGTCATGTTTGTGTTTGAATAATAAACCACAATCTTTGCAGCTGTGGTTCTTGCTTTTATAGTGGACAATATTGATATGTGTAGTTAAATGCTGACATTGCTTAAAACTCTTTGAGCAAATTTGGCACACAAAAGGGCGCTGACCATGATGAATAGTTATAATATGATTTCTACAATGTTGCTTGGTTGAAAAGGTTTTTGGACAGAGTTCGCATTGAAAACGAATACCAAAATGTTTTGTTCTAACGTGCAACGCTAAAGTATCTTTTCTGGTATAACTATTGCTGCACTGTGGGCACTTGTGTTTATCTTTTGCAATATGTTTGCGAATTTCCATTTTGTTAAAATTTAAAAAATTAAATGACGTTTTTGTAAAATTATATTTGTTGAGTAATTGTATTTTTTTAAACTTCAATCTACATGTATCCTCTTTAAAAAACTGACAGCACCATGATTTGAATTCAAATAAACGCCAAATATCAGAATTGGTGAGCTAAACTAACCTTATTATACGTGCTAATGCATTTGTCAGAGCACAATGTGGTTAAAATTCAATGAAAGAGCCCACTAGTCATTCTATTTGGTTCTAAATCATTTGCCGTGCAGTGCTACACTGTCCTCATGAGAAAACATTAACGAACATGCATGTAAACACAATATCTTACGAAGTACCTGAAATCTAATCTCATAAGCATAGCTGCTTTCTCGAAGTTGAAAACATATCTGCATGTATGTAAAACTGGGTTATATACTTAAACACGTACTAGAAGCATATGAGTTTGCGGCACGGCATGATATTCTACTAACTTAAGAGTTTTAGAATACTTTTAACCACGTAGGGGTGTTTTAGGATTAGTATATTATTTCAATTCCACATAACTTTCTGAGGTTGGTGTGCAGATGCTCTGGTGATTCACTGAATATTTTGTTGTCCCAGCTACCTGAACAGGTTTGAATTGAAATGGGATCACACGAATATTTTTTTGTTTCCATGTAACTTAAAAAACAAGTTCGTTTTTCGAAAAAAATATGAAGCTTCATAGTAGGTGGACGCAAAGATCTAGTAAATTATGCTACTCTTAACGAATAACGAGTATTCTCAGAAGATTAAGCTATGCTTAAATGTAAGTTTCATGTGTTTCTTTGTAGTAATGTTGGTTTCTTCTCTGTAAGCCTTTCAAAAGTTGATCTATTGCACTAGTTCATAAAATTTGTAAAAGCAATGCAGGTGGATATGGTACCCGTCTTTTTGTTATCACGTTTACATCAATACACAGATATACTGTGTATATGTATGCAGATGTCTATGCATATTTATGCTTACGGGCTATTAACAAGTAAATTACGCTATAAAAGTTTCATACAACCAAAATGTACAGGTGTAGCTTAAAGTTACATGCATTGGCTATGTGTAGGGTGGTAAAAAGGTCCAAGTTACAGAACTTGAATAATACAAGTCAAGTTTAAAAACAGTGATGAGTATATGTCCGCGTACTTCACACTTCGTTCATTCACTTTGGATTTAACATTTTTAAGACATAGCTACTGGGCTACAGATTTTAAGAATACTGGTGTATAATCTGCGTGAACGTGACCACATACGTGTAGATACATTCATGCACGGAACACATGTCATTACAATCCGGATGTTACTAAAATACAGTCTCAACAGTCCGTCCATGCATGTGATAATTGAAACGTAATCCATTTGACAATTCATCGTCGTTTGTACAAACGGAGCCACAACACTAGCGATAATGCAGAAAAGAAGCAAGCTTTACTGAGCAAGTATGCTCAGTATTTTGACTGAGTAAATAACATGGAAAGCCTAGATAAATTACATGCTAAAATAGTACATTCTACTAGATGATAAGTACAAAGGGCCTATTTTAATAATGATACTTAAAGGCTAATGAGATTGATCTTTATAGCGCTAGTTGATTAACTAATTAAGTTCAACAAGATATATTTGTTAAACAATGCACAGCAGGTAATATAGTGTCCTCTTTATGCATTTACGCTTAATAAAATATAAAGAGGTGTGCAGCTGACAGGGAAACATTTATTCATATACAGCTCCATTAAAACTTACAAGTAAATAAAATGTTTTTGGTACGTACTTGATATGGTAAGTTTTTCACTAAATGCGGATGTTCATTTTATGGTTTATCTATAAAGTATCACAATTCAGTACTGATATTCATATGCATGAGAAGGTATTACAAGTCATACCTTTTCTAATCTTGTGCATTGAAAAACACATTCGGAGTATTGACATCCATACATGTTAATGTAAACTATGCAATTTATCACTAATATATTCAGACTTATTGCAGAAGCAAACACACTTATTTTGGGAGTAGATAACGCACATTGCTTCAGCAGGTGAAAAGCACAAAAAAACAGCAGAAAAAGAAACATTTTCAACCTTAGTCGAATTATTTCTAAAGTTTTTCTATAAAGTGTAATTTCTAACTTTATAGAAGAAAAAGATTTACCGAAATGTGCTTATTTTTAACATATCATAAAGGAACCTTCAATACAAATTGATTTAATAATTAAGGTTGTTTAAAGGAGATCGATATTACAGCAGTTCTTTTATTCCAAACCATTCTTAAATGAAGTGTGCAAAGTGTTTAAAATCTCTGTTTTCCGCTGGTAAATTCGCTACTTGAATTTTTGATTCTGCAGTTTATTCTACAAAACAAAACGTTTTCATAACGCGCATTACAAGTAACATGGAACAATTTCAAGATTTCTCCAAAAGTGCATTTAAGTGCACAAAGTGTACAAGCAAAACATTTGACAATGAAGATTCGTTAAAGGAACACTTCAACCGGATGCATGCCACAAGCTCCTCACCAAAACTTCGATTTTCTTGTCAACTTTGTTCCAAAACTTTTGCGAGCTCAAATTTGGTGAAAATGCACATCATAACATATCATCACGGCCAACGACCCTTTGTCTGCAAATTATGCTCCAAATCATTTGCACAAAATGGCAATTTAATTATACACTTGAACTCGGTTCATTATAAGCGTAAATACTCGTGCGATATATGTGGCTTGATGAGCAGCAACATATCAAATTTGAAACGACATAATAAACTTGTCCATGAAGGATCGCGTACATTTTCTTGCATTAAATGTTGTAAAAATTATAAAAGCCGAGAGGACCTAAATCGTCATGTTTTTCTTAAACACCAAACACACAAGATGACTTTCAAGTGCGACAAATGTCCGAAGTCGTTTATATTGAAAGATCGGCTACAAAAGCACCTTACTGTGCACGAAGATGTAAAACAGTTTGAGTGTCACTTGTGTCAGAAGGCATTTCATAGGAAAGGTGGACTAAAATCTCATTTGCGAACGCATACATCTATCCAAGAAAATGTAAAATGCGATGTATGCGGTAAAGATTTTGTGACTAACTCGGCCTTGTATTGCCATATCAAGGCAAAACACAGTTTCGATGATCGAGTATCTTGTGTGTTTTGTCAGCAAGTTTTTTCTGGGAAAAACAATTTAATTCAACATATTCGACGACACACTCAAGAAAAACCCTACGAGTGTAACTTATGTGGAAAAGAGTTCTGCACTGATGGAGAGAAATATCGTCATTTGCGAAGTCACACAGGTGAAAGACCACTTCAGTGCAAGGAATGTAGCAAAAGTTTTAGAAACAAATTTTGTTTGCAACAGCACATGCATACGCACTACACAGAGAAACCCTATGAATGTGTATTCTGTAATGAAGGTTTTGCTACAAAAACTCAACTGCAAAGCCATATTCTGAAAGAAATTGAGGAGAAATGGTTTTCGTGTAATATTTGCACCGGGGAATTCACTACCGAGTCCATATTAAGAGAACATCTCAAGATCACACATCAACCTGGAAGATACAAATGTGAAAATTGTCACAAAGTTTACAAGCGTACTAAAGGCTTGAGAAAACATAAGATTAAGTGCTTGTAAATGTTTGGACGTAACCTAATATGGAGTTCACGTTGTGTATTGTGTATTAAAAAATTGACTTTAACACGTAATTTAAGCAAATTTTTGTTGGAATATTTGAAGTTCCTGTTTAACGAGCTTAAAAGGAAAAAAAACTAACGAAATAAATTCTTATTATAAGTTTAATGTGTAGTACTTCAATTTCTTATGTTTTACAATCAACAAATAGCAAACTCTATTCAATACTCCAAATACTTCACTTTTTACGAACGAAGTGATCATGATCTCAAACAATACAGATTTAAGACTACAACTTGTAAGGACGACATTATTGTAGTTTTACTGAACTTCGAAGTTGATGTTTTTTTGAAACAATTGTCAGGCAACATTGTTTTACTTATATGCGATGGATTTGATTGTACCTTTACCAAACGCAGGCTTAAACTAGATAGGCGATCATTGCCTAGAGTTTTGCCTGCAAACAAAATCATCTTTGCGACAATTAGATTTCTTTGAGGATTTTTCCAGACATTTTATTCAATGCGAAAATCCGTGAAGAAATCGGATTAGTGCAAAGATGAAACACGTCACTCGCTATGAACGTCATAAATGCGACTTTTGTTCAAGACCATTCCACACAGGTGCTAAGCTTAAAATTCTTATGAAATTGCAGTTTTCTATGGCAACAAATATTCAATGGAAATTATGTGTTACTTACATAATGTCGAATACATAATCAAACAGACCCGTTTCGGTGTTAAATAAGTGTGTGTACAAAAAACGTCTTTAAACATCTTCCATAAGACGTACTTTAAAACTAAAACATGTCAATTAATGTATATTTTTTGTACTTCAAATAACAAAACAGCATTAAGACAAGTTTATTATTATGTCGGAATTACTATTTAAGTCATTACGATAAACAAAAAACTTAGAACTGGCGTTTATTAGAGACTGCTTTTTCATTGAGTATATTTACAAAATTAGGAAGCATTTATACAAGAAATGAGAGCAATTTATTACAATAGAGTAGAGAAGGTAAACCTTTCTTGTTATTTATTAGGTTGAAATTCCATTGTACATAGTTTTTGTAATGTTATAAATCAATTTAGTAAACTCTTAAAATACAAAGTTAGTATGACGTACCATTTATATGATACCAACTAATTTAGTAAGATTTCTTTTGATGACGGATTAATATAAATTTACCTCAAATTTTATTTGCATATAATATACGAATAATATTTCAAAAGTGTATGAACTAGTTATAAGAATAATTACATAATTTTATTTGATAAACAATTTAAAAGATAACCCAATTCAATATCAAACACAAATTATGTAATATATGAATTCAATTCAACAGTTTAAAACATGATTTTATTTCAAAAAATTTATTATATTTATTTTATTCTATTTGAATTTGATATTAAATTCACTCATTAAATATTTCATTTATTTTATGCCACTAAGTAATATTTCAATACAGTTATGTAAAATGTTTTTAAGTCAAGGATCAGATTGCTGCTATGTCTACCCCTCCAACATATCACAATCATGCAAAATTCCAACTGTAATGTACAGTCGCAATCATTTTAACTATATCAGGTTTATTTTTACAATACAAATTTTGCAAATAAATCATACTAATGTTTCTACTATGTACATTTATAGTTAATAAAATGTTTATTGTTGTTTTTGTATTTATTCAAATGTGAACTGCGTAGTAAAAAGTTATATACCATCACTAGTCAAACCATGAGAGCAAATGTTTTTTAAAAATATTTTTATTGTTTTTTTAAGTTTACGTTATAATACACACACTCAAAACTGTTACTATCCTTATTCACTTCACGTACCTTCTACGTCCATACCTTCTTAGTGGCCCAACAGTTTACAAACTTGATTGCATAGGATGCACTTCAGGGTGTATTCCAATTCCAGATTCATGGAATAAACTTTGGTGCTTCTCGAAGCGTCTTGCTGGAAACCCCTTGTTGCAGACATGACATGAATACAAATGTTCATCAATTTTACGCAGATAGTGAACCCACACCTGAGTTTTCATTGTTAACCCCCAACCACAAAATATGGATATCGAATTTTTGCGCAGGCAATTCAACATATTTTTGATCATATGTAAAATTTTCAATGCATTTACACGCTTGTGAAATGTTTATTGTACTTGAAACTGCAACTCAATGTCTTACTATTTATCACATTACAAACAGCTTAAATCGTTTTTCTAGAGGTACTTAGGATTAGATTACCTATTTCGTACTTCCACCAAAATGTTACTTAACGAACTACTTACAACATCAAATATCGTCCTCCCGTCTTACCCACCTCAGTCATTATTATGATTTGTCAATTTTCGAACGAACATTTTACTGAATCGAATCTATTTCTTCCTCCAGCACATTTTTTATACCACTGTATTCATCAGTGTGCTGTTTCAGATGCCGATTACGAGCACTATTAGTAGAGTATTCCTTACCACATTCTAAGCATGAAAACGCTTTCTCTTCAGTGTGAATAAGTAAATGGTTGTAAAGTTCATCTGAGCTGGAATGTGGTCTTTCACAAAATATGCATACAAGTTTACTTGAAATTTTCCTCTTTCGTTGATGATTCCATTTGAAATGCCGATCCAATTCCGTTTTTAGACGAAAACTCTTGTCACACAAGTTACAATTAAAAAGCTTTGTGTCTGAGTGAGCCGAGTTGTTGTGATGTGTTAATCCATTTTTGTAAAGAAATGTCTTCGTGCATTTACTGCGATTGTGTGGAAAAGAGCGATCAGGGTAAAACAGCGATCAGGAAAAAAAGGGTTCAGGGGAAAAGAGCGATCACAC
>JAQFZG010005108.1:0-10800 GCA_034695465.1 Entomobrya nicoleti
TTGACTTCCAAACTTTTGAAACGGTTCGGCTAGAGTCGTCAAATGTTTGGGGTTTGACGACACGGGCATTTGCTTGTATGATACAATAGACTAAAAACGTAATAATAACATGTTACAAAACATCCAATCGATTCTGTGAAGAACTGACGAAAGTCATTATTTTCGTTTATCTCCCATAAATCAAGTTATCCTTTCAAGTAGAGCATTAATTTAATAAATTCATAAAGTCACTTGCTAGGGAATGCGTTGTCACGTATCAAAACTTCGATTGCGATTGGTAAGCAGAAAAAAGAAAATTATTTAAAAGTATACTATGAACTAATGTAATTATATTGTACAACGTTAAATGCAGCATACAAACTTACATTTGAATATTATATAATCTGTGCGTACTGCGCTGCGTACTGACGTAAGTTATTATTTGTGATTGACGAAAAATTGCTGCTTATTTTTACCTGTTGCTCTGCTAAGTTTATGCACTCAAAAAGTTGATTTGGTGGTGATAGTTGTTGGCCTTCCTTCCAAGTAAAGAGTCGGAGATTTCACAAATAACAATAAAGCTTACTGACGAATTTCGTGTGAGTGAGTGTGAAGTTGGGTGCATAAAGGTGCAACAATATGAACTGAAAGTAAATCCATACTGCATTTGTTGTTACTATCTCATTGTGTGATCTTTGGCTGGTTTGGTGAAGAGGTGAGGTAAACATTTTCTATGTTGGCGTGGGTTATGCGATATTGTGATCAACTCACTTTCATTCACGAGAGTTCTTTATTTAGTATCAGCAAGAACATTGTTGGTGATCCAACAAATTTAAGTAATCTAAATTGGCACTTAAAGTGTGCTTCTCATTTTCATTACATGTTGTGTAACGGATCATCTCTGCTGAAGGAAAAATGGGAGATAAACATTAATATATGGCATGTTGTCATTTGTTCATAGGAAGGAATTTGGTTAAGGTTTATGATTGGATCGTTTGAGTAATTTGAAGTTCAATTCAATTTTGGGCGATTTTTTTTCGATTGTCAGTGTCAGGATCGCTGCAGAGAACTGCAAGGTAAACATGAAGCGACAGTAATTATTCTGAAATCAAGATCCTCCTGAGAAGAGGAAAGAATTCATATACTAGTTCCATAACAAGTGATGAAAAGTAGTTGATCTCTAGTTCCACAAACAGTGTATAAGATCAGGAAGATTGCAAGAGGAAATAAGTAATTTGTGTCAGTATTGTATTGGTGTTTAAACACTCAAGTCATGAAATAGATTTTAAAGTGAAGTTCAGATTCAGACTCATTTCAGTTTTTTAAGTTTAATATTAAACTGACAAATAATTTGGATTTCCGTGTATTTCAAATAAGTGATTCAAAATGGTGGTGGATTCAGGGCAGGTAATTTATACATCTGAACAATTCTGCAATCACGCATACATATATGATACATATTATATTATTCTGGGATTTGCTGAAGAGTTATAATTCAAATATTTGGATTCTTTAAAATGAAAGGTTTGTCATTAAATATTTGATGCAATTGTCTTTTCAGATTCCGTATCCGAAGAGTGTCTTCTTCATCATCACAAATGTAAGAAAATTTCTATCTAAAAATTAAATTCTTATTTTAGGAAGGAAATTTTAAACTTAATTTAATTCTAATTTCCTTTTTCGATTTTGTTTGCATTTTAGGAATTTTGTGAAAGATTCTCCTACTATGGCATGAAAGGTCAGTACACTTGATTGGATATTGCATTTTTTATTGATGAATTTATATCTGTAACTTTTCACAGATTTGACTTTTGACTTATATTCAGTTGTGAAAGAAGGATGTGAAAAATGAAATTTGGTTGTGTTGTAGGTAGCAAAAAGTTAAGTAGGTGGTAAACTAACAAGAAAATACTTGCAATTATTGAGTAAAATTCATCAGCAAGGTTGCATGCTTGAAAATCTGCTTGAGAGAGTGACATTAATGAACAGAAACAAAATATGCACACAACATTTAAAGGCGTACCGCCACCTGCAGATCAAAACGCATTTTTTGCACAAAACAAACACAAACCTAACAAAGTTGCATTTGCATCGTTATCAAAACTTTCTTAGTAGCGCCATATCGGTTGGGTTTTTGAGAATGTTGTATGTAAGCGAGAAAGAGCGATTACTTGTAGGATGCTTTGTGACGTGAATAGTGACACGTGAGATATGTATACATGGTAAACATTGTCTAACGCTGCAAGACTTTACATTCGTCTTGAAGAGTGCTTGTTCAGTTCATCACGATTGATTTTGATCTTATAAAAATTATTTACCGGTAATTCGATAACACCATCATTGACTTTTTTATTCTTAATTTTTAATTTATGATACTCTCTCATCGACACTACTGATGAAATGGTCAGCACTTCAACAGCAGAGAGATAATGCATATATTGTCAGCCGCATTCGTGTTTCAGGTTTCTATATATAAAGCTGTGAGATATAAAATAAAAAGTCAGCATGCACTTGTTCTGTGTACATGGTTAACAGTAATCATAATATCACATTATCATTAAATATCAAATCACAATTTAGGTAGTCGGTAGGTGTGCACCCTTATCAAACTTATGTCTACTATCAAGTTTCATCTTATCAATTTTCTGATGCTCGAACTCACCCCTGCTTGAGGTTATATATTTGATCATTACAAGGAGCACCCAAGAAGTTGTTATCGTGCTGCTTTTTTATATCATGAAGACATGAAGAATTTTGCTAATGATGTGGGCAAAGAGTGAACCTAATATTTTTTTTACTTATGCTGCTGTAGATATGCGTCTGGCATTATACTTGAGAGATGGTTTAAAGTTAAAGTATATATTACGCTATATGCATAGTTTCAAGAGTATACAAAATATAAAAAACAATACATCGCGCATCGTGGCATGCATAGTATGTCTTTCAAACAATAGAACACATCTTATGCAAAAAGCTCGCTTGGTAAGCAGTTAAGCTTCTAGGTAAAGTGGGCGGAAGGAAAGGGATATTCATTTCAGGCCTGGGCTGTCATATGTATCTCTTTTAACTTTCATATGTAAATGTAACTTATTGTTTATTAGGCATGGTCAGCACTTACTAAAGCAATTGTCAAGTTAAGCTGTCTACGATTGTAGGCAATTATAATCAATCCTGTAATTATGCTAGCGGTTTTGCACTTTGTGGCAGATAAATCGTTGGCATATAAAATTTGTAGATGGGCGATGATGATGATGTATCGTTTACATTTTAGAGACTGACAACAAGCAAACGGTACATGTCTTTTTGAATGCAATTGAAGTGTGCTTGTCATTTGTGGTATTGATTGTTTGCAAATTGTGTAAATACATCATGGTTTTTTTTTCTCGTAAATTAGTTAAAGGATTAAACGGACAGGTGCATGTATATCCAATCATGATTGAGTTATTACTGTGACACTATGTGTACATATTATTGGCAAAACTGTCATTTTTTAATTGCATTTGTCATGCAAATTTTTGTCACTCGCGTTCACGTCACAACTCACAAACTCATAACACAATAATTACATTATAACGATATGCAGTTATTTTTGGCACAGTGTAAAAGTGTTAGTGCAGCTAAAATCCATAATAATTTATGCATGTGTAAAATTCATCCTCGTATGTTGTTTAGCTTTCCAAAACAATAATCTCTTGACATTTCAATAAAAATACATTCCACTCACTTTTTTGAAAATGTAATTATTTTGTTTCATTCATTGATTTGATGTTATGTACATATTGGACTAGTCTCGCTCTCGCTCGATGAGTTTTTGTTGTGTTCGACGTGTCAAATATTTTTTTTATCAGCCTTTCTTGTACAGTTTATACCTTGTCGTTTTTTTGCAAACATATGCATTTCGTAAATTTAATGAGATGTGACATTATGATGATTAATTTAAATACAAATACAAAGAAATTAGTACTAAAAATAGCGAAAGTGATTTGTTCATACAACATTAAATGTATACTATGTCTAAAATTACATTATGTATATTGTGAAATATATTGACATTTTAGAACACACACGCTTGCTATTATGATCACATTTTGAAAAAATGGCATTATACATTTTGTGTTCACTCACAATAATACTTACAAGATAGAATAAATATTCATAAAGTTGTAGAACCAATAGTTTTAGGGAAGTACTGAAATAGAAATATAACAAGATTTTTTTTATATACGATTATTGCTTATCACAACGATAAATGGTAAAATAAATGTATGTTTAATTACCTAATTAATTTATAAGCGATGAAATGAAGCAATACTTACCTGTAAAATTAATGAAAGTTCACTGTATTCCTAAACATTGCAGCGGTGTTAACCATTTATCTAAAAAATATATTGGGCTACACGGAAGATAAGGCGACGGTGATCTACCATGTTTTTAGCATGCTTTGCTACTTCACCCCAGTCTTTGGGGCAATGCTTGCAGATTCTATCCTTGGAAAGTTTAAGTACGTATCCCAGTTCTTAAATTGTAGACAAAATCAAAAACAATAAATGTTCCCTTACACTTCTATATGTCTTGTGTGGGGATCACTTTATCTGGAACTTTAAATCAAACATGTTTCTCTTTAAAACAGAACGATACTGTACCTTTCCGTGGTTTACGCCGTCGGAAATGTGGTTTTGTCTTTGGCTGCTACTACACCTCTGTCACTTCCCATAGAGTAAGTACTATTAACAAACCGTTACTTTTAGCATTGCATTACAAGTTTCCGTAAATATACCCAATTCAATGTTCGTTTCTTTGAAACAATCACGATCCTTTAATGAAAATATAATTATTATCTACAGAGCCTTCAGTATAGCTGGATTACTACTCATTGCTATTGGAACTGGTGGGATCAAACCGTAAGAGCTTCATTATTTTATGCAATGGAATCCTACACTCTTAAGGCAAAACCATAGCCTGCTTTCTTTCATTTTCTCTCTTTAACATGTTCTTAGATGCGTATCAGCCTTTGGAGGAGATCAATTTACGCTGCCTCAGCAGTCAGCACAACTTGCATCATTCTTCTCCATTTTCTACTTTTCTATTAATGCCGGATCTCTGCTGTCCACATTCATTACGCCAATTTTTAGGAAGGATGTCAAGTGCTTTGATGCTGATACTTGCTACCCATTGGCATTCGGTGTTCCTGCTGTACTCATGATTGTCTCGTTGAGTAAGTGCCTCAAAATGTAAAACAAATGAAATCTGGCCATTGATCACATTCGCCGCAGACAACAGAGGTCTGCAAACATAATTAATAGTATTTTCAGTGATTTATGGCTCCCAACTCGTAAAGAAAACGTCGTAATCCAACTTGAATGATACCATTTTACGATTTTCATATCTAAAGTGATTTATGATGATTTGATTTTTGATTTCCAAAATGTACATTTGCTTTACTATTATTCTTCCAGTGGTTTTTGTGATTGGGTATCGTTGGTACAATATAAGAAAACCAGCAGGAAACATTACTGTCGAAGTTGGCAAATGTATTACAGTGAGTACTACGTTAAATATTTTATTTCAAAACTTCTCTGCAATCTGCGTGCATGCACTATTTATTGCACTGTAAATATATACTGCACATTATTTTTTAAATTGAAAACCTACTAAGCAAACCTCCTTTTCTTAACAAAGAGTACAAATTTTCTGTACAAATAATTAAATAATAATGTCCCCATGTTATGTGAATTCAATGTTTGTAGCCAGTATTGTTGAAATTAGATAGCATGAATTGCAATGATAACTAAACGTGTGCCTAAATATGCGCCATGCGCTCTATTGCATGCCTCCCACTACCTTGCATGTTCTATAACGATAATTTAATTTAATTCTCTCACACTTTTTTTTAGGTTTTCTTGAACTACTAAAATTAAGCGACTAAATCAATTAACGTACTCTGTATATAACTATATAACACAGTTTGTGCATGACTTCTTCTTTTTTCCAGTTATATTTATACTAGGACGTTGGTTGTACAAAATTATTCCTCCGAAGGGTAACCTTCTCGTTAAAGTTTCATGTTGTATTGGGGTAAGGTTACGCACTGTCCTGTACATAATCATGTCACTTTTAAAATCTCTTTTTATAACCAACGACTTTGTTTAATACTTCATTTCATTGTCGTTACTTCATATATTTGTAAATTTTGTAGTGCGTAGGCTCAACCTTTCTTACTTCACTTTTGCTTCAGATACTCACACACAGAGTAGCTTTTTTGTAAATTGCTATGAACTTTATTGCGAGACCAGTTTCTTGTTAAAAACTAATATTTATTTTATACCTCTCCAATTTTAGCACGCATTGCGTGAAAAGTCAAAGTCGAACCAAAAAAGGGAGCACTGGTTGGATCATGCCTCGAACAAGTACGATTACGAACTGATTGACAGTGTTAAGACGCTTCTGAAAATTTTGGTCCTGTACATCCCACTTCCGGTCTTTTGGGCTCTTTTCGATCAACAGGTTTGAACTTTTTTCTATGATATAATATATATAAATGGTTGATAACATTAATCTTAATTGAATGCCTTTAAATTTGATGACAATTCAGGGAAGTAGATGGACCTTCCAAGCCACCAGAATGGATGGAGAGCTTTGGGGCTGGACTATAAAACCCGACCAAATGCAAGTTTTGAATCCACTTCTTATTTTGGCTTTCATTCCTATTTTCGACCAAGGACTATACCCAGCGCTGGAAAAAGTAGGCATGCTCAAAAAACCGCTGCAGCGTCTTACAGTGGGAGGAATTCTTGCAGGAGTTGCTTTTGTAATATCAGGATTTTTGGAGCTTAAACTTGAGGTATTAGACACGCAGATAAATGTACATTTTCGGTGCTTAATTGCTTATGGTATGGCATATCTAATCTGGTTTTCTTAATTTTACCCAGCCCACGTACGCTGTGAAATTAGTTGGAAATCAGGCTCACTTGAATTTCGTCAATAATATTAACTGCTCTCTCAGTATGGACATTGCCGGAGAAAAAGTTGAAATTGACGCCATGGGTCAATACATCTCTAAGCATATCGAGGCTGGCCAGTCCTACACATTGTTGTTGGATACATCAGATGAAGCATGCAAAGATTACTCCCAGTACCAATATGAGATCACTCCTAAAAGAAAAGATGTAGGTTAAATCCTTGGAAAACATCATAAACTAATTACTAATTCGTAGATTAATTGTAAATATAACTTTTTCTGTCATAGGCCAAATCCTTCTTGATTACTGGAGATTCGAAGCAGTTTAAGATACAGGAAGCTCAGCACCAAGATATTTTGGAAAAGAATGGAGAAGGGGGTTCACTTCTTAAGTAAGTACTTTCATTAACATTGAAACTGCCGTTAGTTCTAGTACTTCTCATACAGAGTACTATAATTATAATTTATCTGAATACTTTTAGGTTCATATTTATTGGATTCGAAGCTGAAGAAAAGCTCAATGGATCTCTTCAGTTTGGAACTGACAAAGGAGTTTTCAAGATTTATCGAGAGCCGGAAGTGGTACCAGGTGAGGAAGACGATCATGGCCATGGTGGGCCCCAAGCTAAGGCTGTTCAGGTTGAAGGCATTGAAATTAAAAGTTTCGACACCGCCATTTACAGGACAGAACCTATGGAGTAAGTACTGCCCAAAATAAGACTGGAAGAATTTTGGAAGGAAAATAAATTCACAATTTAATTTTTTTCATAAAGGCAGGCCATCCAGCTTATGACACCCTCCGTCGAAACTGAACCACAGAACGTAAATAGTAAAGCTGAACTTATTGGGAAAATTAAACCAAGACAAGGAGGGAACTACTTATACATTCTGGAGAAGGGATCCGCTCCTAATCAATTTAGCATTAAAGAGCACGTCATTACACAACCCAATTCCGTTCACATGCTGTGGCTTGTCCCTCAGTATGTAGTTATCACCGTAGCGGAGGTCATGTTTAGTGTCACTGGGCTGCAGTTTGCGTTTTCACAGGTTTGATGAACCACTTTTGTATATTAACATTCGAATTTTGGATAGATTGAAATATCTTAAAATCAACTTTTTTAATAGGCTCCTGCAAGCATGAAATCTGTCCTTCAAGCAGCGTGGCTTCTCACTGTGGCATTTGGTAATGTCATTGTCGTCTTCCTGGCCGAGTTCAAAATTTTTGAAGAACAGGTAATTTTAATTAAATAGTTTATGAAATATTACCTTTTCTGAGAACTATACTTAAATACTTGCACGTGTTTCTATTTCAGTGGAAAGAATTTTTCTTGTACTCCGGTCTTATGTTTGTGGACATGGTCATCTTTGCCTTTCTAGCCTATTTCTATGTTCCAACGGATCAGGAGAAGCAATATAAGAAAGATGATGACTCTAGTCCAAATACAGTAGAAATGAAGGAGAATAGAGGATATGAACCTGATCCTTAATAAAATTCTCATGTAGTATATTTAAAAAAAAAAATGTAAATGAACTTACAATTTTTATGTGTTTGGGTTGTATGTATGATTATAAAATTTGAATGAGCGAGCAAATGTCTTATTTTATAGCAAAACGTTATTTTAGGGATGCCATAAACTAGCTCGATAAAATATTTTTAGCATAAACTGTACCTGTGTAAATTCAACCGTAATATTTTTATATGAAAAAACGTAATAAACGATTTCGATTGACGTTAGAAATGGCAGCACTATGAATGTTTCTTCTTATTATTTAAACCCTTTCTTTGTTACCGTGCAATATAATGAACGATGAAAAAAAGTATTTCCATGTGGCCGTTCATTTTATTGTACGTTTTGAAAACATTCGTTCACTGTGCGCGGCATTTTAAATGTACACCTAAATATTTGGCATCCATGTGAACGGCAAATTAATTGTACGCTATAGTATGATTGCTTCAACTGTGCTGTACATTTTATTGTACGATGCAAGTATGGCAACACACTGTGGATGGCAAATATATTGTACATCACTATATCATAGGATCACTGTGACACTGGATAGTTTATTGTACGCATATTAGATTACAGTTTTAACGTTATCAGTTTCACTAAATCCATACATACAATAATGCAATGATTTTCATTATAAAATGCGTCGAAAATTTCAGGAGAAATTATTTAGGGTAATTGTAGGTCCTACTCTAACTATTTTCACTTAGACCTTCAATTATAATAGTGGATATGAGACACTCCTAATTGTCCTACGAAATTTTGGAAGCCTTATTGAAACAAATTATGGTCATTTGTACAGAAAGGGAAATGCATACACATGATTTATGTCCGATGAAAGTGACGTGAGGCTATGTGCTGCATTAAGATTTTGCTTGTATCATATAATGAAAAAAATCCAATTGAATTTAATTAATTTTGTTACTATATTCTATACGCATCAATTTGATTCGAATAAAGTTGTGTCGTTCTTCATTTGACCAAAATGTCACAGTTTGTGAGAGCATTGTTTTTTATGCACCACAAGTAGGGCCTAGTGCAATATTTTATGATGCAAAGTTGAAGGTTGTCATGCTTTTTTTAAACTTACAATAAACTATAGTTATTTAGCTAAATGTTTTCACGTTGAATAATTATTGCCTGAAAAAATGTATTCACATCTTTTTACATTTTACGAGTTCTGGCAAAACACTGAAAGGGTTAATAGTATTCCACACACCAAAATTCATCTCAGCACCTTAAAATGATTTAAATTTAACCAAAAGAAAAAAATATTTAAAGCTCATAATATATTGAATATCTATGTATCTTCTTATCTCATGTCTCAATGATAAACCATAAACTGGCTGGAAATATGTCGGAGATGTCAGATAAAAAGTTTAATAACTTGTACTGGATATTATTCTCTTCATATTGTTAAGGATGTAATTTTTTGCTACTCTTTATTTGAATGTTGTATTTGCAAACTATTATTTATGTTTATGCCCATAGCTCTTTTTATCAAATCTACTAAACTCAAGCAAAACATCCCGCGTCGGTTCGACTTGCAGTTTTAGTTTAAATAAATAAACTTTGAAGTTAATATAACACATACGACGAGTTTTAAATTTGAAAATAATAAAAACGTGATTTGCATTTATTCTGAGTTTTCTAATGTTAAGTTTTCAATCAAATTCCAATAATTCTGATTACCAATTGATTTAAATATCATACCAATTAAATTAAACCAATAGTTTCAATAATTTAACAGTCTAAACCAATTTTAAATACCAATTAAATTTTAACAAACAAGAAATATTAATTTACTCGGTCTGACTCTTTATAAAAAAACAATTTAGATAATTCTCACGTTTACATAATACAGAAACAAGAATAAAAATCCCAATTACATTTAATCCCCAATTAGTTAAATTGAAAATCGAATAAAACCCCAATAAATTAAATCCAATTAAACAAATATCCCCTTAATACAATTTAAATACAAATCCCAATTTGATAAAAATTCTGAATACAAAAACCCCATTGAATATTTCAAAACCCACTGATTATTAAAAAAACCCACAATATCCCAAATAGCCCCAAAAGTACTACAGTAAAAATATACCCCATATGAAATTCCCATAAAACCCCTTTAACCCCATAGTAAACCCAAACGCTCCTACATGGTCGAGTAGATCAAAGCTTTGTATCGCACACACACTAAAAGCGGGCACCGAGTACAAAATCCAAGAGACTACTGACAATTTGATGCTCGGTTACGCTGTATTTTATACTACATCCGTTCTCTATTCGTCCGCACTGGAGTACCCTTTTCTTTGTTGAAGTCGAAATTCCAATCTCCAGAACTTCTCTTTC
>JAQFZG010005109.1:0-10800 GCA_034695465.1 Entomobrya nicoleti
TTCAAAAAATCCCGAGTGAGCCCTCGAAAACCCGGTGACGGCGTCACTGCGTCACGTAAGAATTCTCACGTACGCATTAAATTAACATTTATTAGTTAAGCAGAACAAATTTATTACTTAAAATGATATTTTTAAAGAGGTACATTTCTTTATTGAAAGCTACATTTAAGAATTAAGAAGATGACAATGAACAGAATATATATTTTGCTAAAGTGCAACTTGTTCAAATGAAAATAAGATGCAAAATTTTAATTTCTGGGTGACACAGCTTGATAAGAAAAATAAACAGTTAGAAAATAAAAGGATTAGTTTAGGCACAACAAATGATTGCAAGAAAAGATGCAAAAATAATATGTATTACAGTACACCAAAGATAGCCATAATTAATTACAAAAAACTAGAGAATCCAGTCTTTGTTTAAAAATAATCCATGCAACCACATTAACATAACTTTGATTATTTTTTAAGGTGGCAGTTAGTATCAAATACTAGTAAATAAATTACCTTGCCTACATGCATCTTTTTTTCTAATTACGGCTAAATTGTAAAAAAGGACTAGGCATTGCTTTGTTATGTAGCTTGGCTGAGAGAGTTTGCATGTGCTCAACGCCATGCGAGAGAAAACCAAAGAATCCACTTTAGATCCAAAAAACCATCCTTCTTCCATTCTTCTCCTATTTTACGCTCGTATGCACGCACGTTTTTAGCAAGCAGCCGAAAGCACAAAACGCTCGTATGCATACACGTACTCTGCTACGAGCTAGTATGTAGCCTGGATTCGGGGGCGGTTGCGCCTAATTTTCACTCTAAGCAAAAGCATTTATGTGCAGTGCGTTGTCTTGTCACTCGAATTGCTGCTATGTTGCTTGTGTGCGTGCAGTGCGTTGCGTTGTTCTGTCATTCGAACTGCTATGCTGCTAGCTGTGTTGCTGTTTAGACCAAGAGACTCAACTGCAGTTCAAATGTCAAAGTGAAAGTGTTCATTATTATTTTTTAATGAAAGGTTGGAAAAAATTAGAGTTTTTGGTTTTTGTCGCAACACAAGTTTTGTTATATTGAGTTTTTTGTTTTAATTAATTAAAAAGTTGGAACTAAATTAAAAGGATGGATTGTTCGGAAGTGCCCAGTTATGTGAACCGGCGGCAGGGGGAGGAGAGAAGTGTTGTAGAAGAGGAGCCGTCATCGTCAATGACAAGTGGGACAGGAGGGGGTGAGCAGATTGAGAGTGGCGTTAATTTATTGCCATCGCAAACTAATCCGTTAAGTTCGGTGGGGACAATGTCAACGCCGTCATCATCATCCTCGATGACAGGAAGTTTGAATGAAGACGGGTATCAGACCATTATTTCCGGAGCAGCTCGCCTCAATTCGGAAAATCTGAAGTTAAAAGGGGACTTAGCTTTGGAACAACAAAAGAGTGCAGAGAAGGATGCGGAAATTGGCAGGCAAAATGACGAGCTGGTAGAAGCGGCTAATTTACAAAAAAAGCTCAAAGAGCGGCTTGACGTTGCTCTTGGAAACGAAAAGGACTCGAAGGAGAAATTAGTGAAGGCAGAGGACCAATTAGCAAAGGCTGAGGAGAAATTAGCGGATGCGGAGGAGAAATTAGTAGAGTTGAAGAATTCATGGAACAGTTGCTTCGACAAAGAATTTTTGCGTAGGTTTGAAAATGCCAGGAAACTTTTCATGGATGATAAAGATGGTCAGCGAACTACTTTGGGTCAGACTGTGAAGAATACTCGGAAGGATTTTCAATCTACACGGTAAGTCAATTAAAGAGCCAATCATAGAGAGAGAGACATTAAAAAAAACTTGACAGATATTAGAAAAATTGATTATTTAATTTTGTTTACTTTCTCTAGGTCAAATGCAGCTGTCGGTGGTGGTGATGACCAGAGCTCACCTCCAACTAAACGACCAGCACTCCACCCCGAATCCCCAAATCCAGGACCACCTGTTGCCATCTCCAGTGAAGCCCAGACATCTGCGATGATATCTACCCAGCAAGGTTCCACAGTCTCAGAGACAAGGCATGATATGAGCACGGCATCATCGACGGAACCACTGGCAAAATATATTGGAATTCAGGGAGCTCAACCAGAACTGAAGGTAACTCTTTCCAGACTGCCAATTAAACCGGCTGCGGGGCCAACCAAGGTCCAAACCGCCCAAACTATCCAGGAAGGATGCGTAGCTTTGAATAATAATGCGGAAGACATTTCGAAAAGGTATTTCCTTTCTCAAATTAGCCTTAATCTAATTTAATTTAATTGGAATTATTTAAATAGCTTATTTATTCTGTATTTTTTAACTAGAAAACAATCATCTGTTTCTCTACCGTCCGCGTCCTCATCATCTTGTCTAACCGAATTTGGGACAACTGGCTTATCAGTTCCAGGAGGCCCCCGGAGCAAAGATGTACGTGAAAGTCACAATGAACCAGTTGACGATGAAGTTTCCCCGACGGTATCCACATCCAGCAATCCATCTCTGATGATCTCTGGGAAAAAGCTTCATCGCAGGGACATGACCAAACGCGCACAAGGGTTTCTCTGCAGTTGTGGAAATGCGTTTACCACTCGCACCACTTTGGATGACCACATTCAGTTCGAAAATAAACCAATTGTCATGGAAGGACAAACATTCCACGGAATTGACACTGAGAAGCCGGGAGAAATGCGCCCATTCTATTGCTTTTGTGGAAAGAAATACCTTAACAGGAAAAGACTGCAAGCTCACATTAGATACGCCAATAAAGAGCGCGAATTTATTTGCCACAAGTGTGGAAAAGAATACCCCTTCGAAAGTTGCCTTAAGCGTCATTTTGAAGGAAAACATAAAATTGGAGGAAACAGTGGTGGAGAGGAGGTCCCTTCTACTAACAAAGCCAAACGGCAAAAAATGAGTGTCCAAAATGGGAGGAAAGTTTCCGAACTCTGGAAAAACTAGTGGGGCACAACAGAGTGGAGTGTAAGTTTTTTTAGAAAGGAATTAACTCTCTCCAAATGAATTACATTTTTGATGATAAATGGCTTAACGCGCAATTTTTTATTGATTCTTTCGTTTCAGCAAATTGACAAGCTTTGGGAAAGGAGGAAGATCTGGAGTTGGGAAGAGGAAGGTTAAGAGCGCAAAGTCTCCACATCACTTACCATTCGTCCAAGAAGAGTCTAGTGTTAATTTCCTTATCTTATGATTGTTTTGTTAGTCATTGCTGTTTTACAATTACTTGTGTAAATAGCTTTCCTAAATATATTTGTAAATTACTAACTATATAACTCGTTTTAATGTAACTCCAATATTGAATGAATTGAATGTATCTTTCTGTGTTGATGGACTTTTTGTTTTGATGAAAAATGTAAAAATAATATAAATTAATTGTTTTGAGTAAATTTTATTATTTTGTGAGTAATTGTTGTGCGTTTTAGTAGCCACTGTAATAAAAAAGAAAAATGATTTCATTAAGCTTTTTTATTTGTTGGGAATTTTTTAATTTAACTTTTTAGTTCACAAATTATTTATAGCATTTTTTTGAATTAATTTACTTTCAAAGATTTCATTTCAACTCATTTTCACGGCTCTAATCATAACTGTTCTGCAAGACTGGTATAATTCCATTCCAGATTTTTTCCAAATTTTCCCAAAAACATTAATTAGTTTTATTATGTTTGCTTAAACTATAATGCGAGGATGTTTCAAAATATGGACGAATTAATTGTTTCATTGTTTGGCATGAACTTTTTTTTAATTCAGAAAAAAGAATGTTTGCATGCCCGTCCAACATTCACAATAAATTTTTATCGTTTCCTATTCGAAAAAATCGTCAGTCAGTCGTACAAATTTTCAGATAAAAAATACAGTAAACTAAAAAAAACTTTATTCCAATATCGAGAATTTTCCGCCTTTCCGGTAAAGTGTTCATATTGCAAATCAGTTTAACGCTAAAATGAAATAAATTAAAAAATCGAATCTGCTAACTTATTGAAAAATTATTACTGAATAGAAGCTTTGTAAAATATTATAAAAAAATCATTTTTCCAAACTTTGCCTACATTTTTCGTCAAAAACTTCGTCAATTTTAAACGTCAAAAGTCGTTTTCCCGCAATTTATTAATTAAGTTAGCATTGAACTCATTCTGTACAATTTAATTGATGTCAAATGAAAGCCAATAAATTGTATAGCTCATTCAACTTATTTTTAGTTATTTCACAGATTATGGCAACAAAACTCTGTATAAAATATGGTTATATTAACATAAATACAAGGAACACTTGAAATGTCGTAAAGATTATAGGCGAAAATGTTATGTAGAACTTAAATTATTAAATTATTTTTATCGAAAGTGTCGATAAAAATTATTTAATAATTTAAGTGTCTATATAGACACTTAAATTTATTTATTTATTTTTCTTCTGAAAGTGTCTATATAAACACCTAAAGTGCCTGTATAGATACTTTCCGAAAGTGTCGATCAAAAACGAGATTATAATTTTTATGACGTATTTAAGTGATGAAGTCATTAAAACATGTTTTGTTTTTCGGCATGAGTGATGTGAGGTTTCTGGTATTAATTTAGCAGTCGAAATAAAAAAATATCTGTTAAAAATAAGATGATTCGTCACTGTTTTTCCTCGTATTAAGCAAAACTGGAAAAAATCAAATTTAACACGAAATAATGGCTTATTGAAAACAAGTTAATACGTAAGGTATTTATTTGTATGTATGTATGTAACGCTTCGATCAGTTTTCCAACGTGTCCAACTCGCCTTTCATAATTGGCCAAAATGCGTGTTCGACGCCGTCACGCTTTTTGTATCAAATATAAATATAGATTCTGTATGTAGAAATAAAAGTTTTCTTACAATGAGATAAGTGTAACACCTGAAATCTTATAATCAAACTAGCAGAACCCGTGGAAGCAAGCTTCCACAGACGTTAGAGGAAATCACCGTTATAGATGACCCACGAAATACTGCCATTGCTTGTTACTGATGACTGTACAAATTAGTCATGCCTAACAAGCTTGTTTGAATCGTTTCTTGGCTCTGGTTCTAATGGTTCACTTATCAAACAAATGTGTTTATTGGAAAACGAAGTATATACTGGAAATATTTAACTAATTATTCCATTTCAACTTAGCTTATAAAGAGGAAAATTGAGATAGTAAATGAAAATAAAATTTCTAAAAAAATCTCATTGTTAAGTTTTAACGACCATGAATACTCCGATTTTGTTGAATCAAACTGACAGGTTTTTATAGATTGTGTATATATGCTAGACCATCTATTTCACTTACTGAACTAAACAACTGAAGCCACAAAAATACAATGTTATTTTCGGAATTCGATCTAAGTGGGTAAAATCAGTAAAAATAAATAAAATGACGAAAAAAGGGAGAGACTGAAAGTTTTGTGACATTTATTACAAAGCACAAAATTATTTAATTCTTGTAAATCATTTTTATCAAAACTTTAATAGAATCTGTAATCAGAAATAAGTGGCAAAATATAATATGTAGTTAAAATAATAATGTTACATGTATATATTTCGTGTAATTTAGAGTTACGTTTCTTAATTGAAAGCTACATGCAAGAAGATAACAATGAACAGAATATATTCCACTAAAATGTTTAATCTTGCCCCATTGCCGTCGTTCCCAGCTTTATTCCCTTCTTCGAAAGACAACGTGTAGTTATTAATTTCCTCAACTCCTTCAATAGTAATATAAATGCCTGTTCCACTCTCCTCTCCATCAACAACAGCTCGTTTTGCCCTTGAGCGGTGAATAGAAGGAGAAATGTAAGTATATCCACTTGTAATTACGCCATCATGTACCGCTTCAGATGGAACTTGTTCTGTAAAAGACCAGTATCCATTCGTTTTCCCAAATGTAACTGACACATCAACAGTTATTCCTTCCGGTGGCGACTTAATACGGTAGAAGCGCTTCTCCTGTTTCTCCAGAACATCATCATACTTGGTATTGAAGACAGGTGTTTGAGGAACCTCACAAGCAACTGAAGTTACAGTCTGAAGAAAGTCATGGAGACTTGTGAAGTCTTGAAGTGTAAACACGCTACTTTGCTTATTCAGCGCAATTTGTAAAAGTTCGTCTGTATTAATTGAATTGCCAATTCCAATGGATATTGATATGATATTGTTGTTCCGAATGCCGGCAACCGCACCACTCATATTTGATCCGCTGTTGGATTGCCCATCTGTAAACACTGTCATTACTTTAGGCACTGAGTTCACCTTATTGGCTGAACGAGCAAACATTTTAATGGCATGGAAAATCGCCAAGTCTGTTCTGGTTCCACTATCGGGGTAATGTGCATTTCTTGCTTGATTTGCAAGTTGTTCGATTGTGACGCCACTGTCAAGTTGGAAAATCGTTGCTGGTAGATCGCTAAATACCACCATTCCAATACGGGTATAGTCCAGAGTAAAGGATTGGATCATGGAGGCGACGAAATCTTTGGCTCTTTGGTAATTGCTGTTGTCTGCTTGGTTGATACTCCCGGAACCATCCAGCACAATGCAGAGATCCATCTTGCCTCGACACATTGTTTGATTTTGAAGCCAGTTGATATCATCTTTGAATTTTCCAAAGTCACCGAATGGCCGATAATATGATTTCCAATATTCGAATTGACTGTGCAGTGTTTGAGGTATGGGTTCAAGTTGAGCGAGACAAGTAAAATATAGAGATGCGGCAAGGCCAGAGTATAATGGGATGACAAGTTGCTTCCATTTCACTTCCAACCAAACAATCTGAAATTGGGATTGGATGGCTTTGTAGTGGGAAGAAAGGGTGGAAGGGCTGGTTTGGGTAATTCGGAATACTGACTCCTCCACCTGCCAAATACCTCCGAAATAGTCTTCTCGGAAGGTAAACTTGTCGTCTCCAAATTTAGATTCAACATAGGCTAATCTGAGAAGGAAGCTGTTGTCTTGTTTGAATATTCCGGATTTGGAGATTTTTCGGAGGACGGCTTCAGTGACGTCTTGACCTTTTGCCCATTCTGCTAAAGTGTCGTCTTTCGCTGATACGTGGCAAAGCACTGCGAGAAAAAGTAGAAACCCTAATTTCTGGCCTTGAGTCATGTTTGTAAAATATTCGAGAAATTATTTTTTAACTCCAAACTTTGATGGTTTTCTTCATCAGCCTAAAGAAATAAATGCAGAAAAATATATTATTATTAAACCTGATAATTAAAATATTTTCTTCAGTGGCTTTAAAATTAATTATAATTTTACACTAATTACAAAATGATGATGCGTACCTTTTCGATTTGACAAAAAACTACGTGTCAGTTATGTTGTTGGTTTTAATTTAAAAAAACGAAGATTCGTATTTTGTTGTGTCAGTCAAGCAAGCCAAGTGAGAAGTGCAGGAAAATCATCTTTTACACTTTAAGATTTTTTGTACAGGAATATTCCAACTTGGTAATGATTTCTTTTTTCTGAATCATAATTTACATGGTAGCCCTATGATTATCAACGTTATTCATAATACACTCCAGGATTACTCATATTGCTCTATATATACATACATTTACATAAAGAAAATATTAGGCACACCAATTATCTTTTGAAGATTTCAACAGTGGGTTCAGTGAGATAATATCTATTTAATATTTCTTGCTTATGTATCCCTAAATAAAAAGTAATGGAATCTTTTTAGGGGCTAAAGATGTAAGTACGTTATATGTACATAACTCAAACGAAAGTGGGCTTGAATGTGTTAATTTTTACAATCTGGCGACATAATTTTTTTGCAAAGCATATCTAATTTGAGCTGTCTTTGTCTATTGTCTTTATCCTAACTTCAAATGCGCACTTATACAAAAGCCTTGAGAGTGGATGTTATGCTGAACAAGTACTTTCTCGGCATGAGTAATGTGAGATTTCTCGAATTTTCAGTCTGGATAAAAAATTATCTAGTCATAAAAAATGATGGTAGTCGTTTGTTTTTATATCAAACTGTATTGTAATTATGTTTGTATTAAGCATCACCTAAGAAAATAAAATTTAACATAAGAAAAATGGCATTTAGGCACATTTACTTTACAAATTAACTATTTGTAAATGATTTAAGCTTATTTTATTGTCGAATTTATTTTTAAAGGTAACTCCATATGAAATACAAAAAAACTATTTCTCAAATATATCAAAATTTTGTACTAGACAGTGTATTTAAACAAATTTAGTTAA
Source organism: Entomobrya nicoleti (assembly GCA_034695465.1). Classification (NCBI taxonomy): domain Eukaryota; kingdom Metazoa; phylum Arthropoda; class Collembola; order Entomobryomorpha; family Entomobryidae; genus Entomobrya; species Entomobrya nicoleti. The sequence goes on from JAQFZG010005109.1 coordinate 8,219, forward strand.
AACCTAAAATAAATTTTGTATACATACATGTATCATTAGCAAACTTCAGCATTTATAAATTAACAAATAAATGTGTAGAAATCAATCGCTGTAAGTTTTTATGCAAAATAAAATAATCATCTCTTGGTGCCAATATTTACAGAGATTATTTCGTAAACCTGACAACGAAATTACAAATTAATTCATAATTGAAATAAATGTTGGTAAATATATGATGCGTAAATAGAGTAATGTTTAAGTGAAGAAATTTATATGCGAACTTGTCGTACTTTTATTCTTACGCTTTTACTTTCACACAAGGAAAATATTTTACAGGGCTTTTTAATGATTTTAAGCTTAAATACATAAATAGATATGGGACAACGTCACGTTTAATGGAAAACGTTTGTTTTGAGAGCTGAGGTCAATATGTCATTTTTTGTCATTAAAACATCCTTTATCTTTTCATAATGGTAAAGTATACAGAGTTGCTAATATTTTCAATAAAAATGTGTTGTCCTGATAAAGCAGAAAAAATATACTTTTGTCTTTTAATACTATGAACTAGCATGATAACAGGACAATATAGATACCAGTTGTTATTGAACTAAAGAGTCGGGTTATTACGAGTTTTCGAGACGAACTGAATAGGTTGGTTCTCATTTAATGTTAATAAAAGTTCGGCCGGATTCCGAATTAACTGCGTATGCATTTTTGTTTGAGCTATTAATGTATTGGGACATTGAAAGTCTGTGGAGCATTGTAAAAAAATTAAAGCAATCCCAGTGTTCGTAGTAAAAACTACTTATTCATTTTTGCAATAAATTTAAAACAACTTTATTTGGCAAAGATTAACACTCATGTTCACATTACCATTTTTAAAAAACTTGAAAACTGTGTGATGTGAAATGATTTGAACTTGAACATAAAGGATGCATTGTAAGCTTTATCTTAAATATGATATTAGCCTTACGCAGTAAAATGTTAAAAGTGACGACTCAAGCTTAAAATGCCAATAAAAAGTTATTTTCACCTTGCAGTAGTCAAATATTTTTCTCAATAAACTTCAATAACAAATTTTTGAGCTATCTTATTTACGCCCACTTTAAATTTAAAGAGTTGCTTAGATATCCGGCAATTGAGAATTTTATACTAAAGTTAAATTAAAACGAATTTGAATTTGACAGAAATTATTATGAATATTTATGAAATTAAAATGCACATACTTGGCAGAGATTTTCAGCTAAAAATTTGCACCTTTTACAATGATCTGTAAAGCAACTCAAAAATATAATAGCCTAAAGTCATAATTTTGTTTATTGAACTATATGTCATACATAATGAGCAGAACAGGTATATTTTTTGCAAATAGTGTTTAGAATGGTTACTTTGTTAACTGAAAGCTATATGTAAGAAAATTACAACGAAGAGAGCAAATTTCGCTAAAGTGTTTAATCCTGCCCCACTGCTGTCTCGTGCCCCTGCTTTCCTTCCTTCCACGAACGACAACGTGTAGTTATTAATTTCCTCAACCCCTTCAATAGTAATGTACACGTCTGACATATCATCTAAATGTCCCCCATCAACAGCTCGTTTTGACCTTGGGCGGTGCTCAGTATACGGAGGGATATAAGTAAGACCATTAGTAATTATACCATCATGTACCGCTTTAGATGGAACCTCATCTGTTCGAGACCAGTATCCATTCGTTTTACCCATAATATCCGACACATCAACTGTAATTCCTTCTGGTTTGATCTTTAGATGATAAAATCGCTTCTCTTGTTTCTGTAGAACGTCATCATATTTGGTATTGAGGGAAGGCATTTGCGCAACCTCACAAGCAACTAAAGTTATCGTTTGAAGGAAGTCGTGGAGACTGGTAAAGTCGTTAAGCGTGAATACACTTCTTTGCTCACCCAGTGCAATTTGTAAAAGTTCCTCGTCATTTGTTGAATCACCAATTCCAATAGAAATTGACTTTATATTGTTTTTCAAAATACCAGCTACAGCGCCAATCATATCAGATTCTCTGTTGGAAATTCCGTCTGTAAATACTGTGAGTACTTTAGGAACTCCTGACGAACTGTTCCCATCTGATGAACGGGTAAACATTTCAATTGCATGGTTAATCCCCAAGTCTGTTCTGGTTCCCCTATCGGGGTAATATGCATTTTTTGCTTGGTCTGCAAGTTGAGGGATTGTAAGGTCATTAGAAATTTCAAAAATTGTGGTTGGTAAGTCACTGAATACGATCATTCCAATACGGGTATAGTCCAAAGTAAATGAAGTAATCATGGAGGCGACAAAGCCTTTGGCTAGTTGGTAATTGGTTTGACCGATACTTCCGGAGCCATCGAGTACAATGCAGAGATCCATCTTGCCTCGACACATTGTTTGATTTTGAAGCCAGTTAACATCTTCTTCGTTAATTATTGCATTTCTTGATCAGTACGCACCACTAAAAGCAAAAACTATAAAAGGTAATAATGTACCATGGTACAACACTGAAGTAAAAAGAGTGGGTAAAATAAGAGACAAATTACAAAAAATTTCAATTAAAGAACCGAATGTAGAAAATGTTCGTAATTACAAAAAGGCAA